>JACGCM010000506.1:0-171855 GCA_014058105.1 Kingdonia uniflora
CTATCCTTCAGATATAGAATATGCAGAAATTGAAAACACGAGCTTATGGGGATATCCGGCACGCAGGAAATGGTTACAGTGGGAGAGTTGTGAGAATTAAGGTGAAATGTGATGCGAATAAAGAGGTTGATTTGTTATAGATAAGTTAAGATAAATTCTATAATGATCTTAGGGTTTTCGAGTTCTAAAAAAAACTATATAATTATACAGAATGGATGAGGATTTTTGAAGGGCTTGAGAATGGTATAAATAAGATGGGAATTATGATGTAGAAGATGAGGAAGACAAAAAGAATATGGTAGGACTCACTCTAAGAGAGTTCGTGTCATGCTGCAGAGGCTACGACTAGCGATGAAGATTGCAGAAATGCGGAAGAAGATTTTGGGATTCTCTTTAGATTATGTTCGAACTTCTTTGAATCTGAAAATTCAGGTTTGAAGGTTGAACTTGAGGGTGAGGGAACTTGAGATAGGCATATTTTTACCAAATATATTTTACTGAAGATGTGGAGCTCGCCAATCGAAAAGGGGGCTGTGAGGAAAATGTTATGGAAGAAATTACTGGTGAAGATGGTAGGATTACGGGGATGAATTGAATCAGGTGTGGCTCTCCAGGACATTTGGGATATTTATCTATAATTATATTTCAAGGAGGGGCAAACTGAATTAGGCGAATACTGCAATAGGAAGTAAGTAGAATTTGAACTTAAATCAGACGTTCGTTCACGGTTTGTCGTAAATGTGTTGGAAAATGTTAGAATAAAGTAATTAAATTTGGAAAAAGCAATAGCATTGAAATGATGAAATAACTAGTCGCTTGAGGACTAACAAATTTGATTATTTTGGTCTAAATATAAGTCTAGTTAAGTGATATGATATATTATGTCAAGAAACAATGGAAATTAGAGGACTGGCAAAGATTTTTAACCTGTTGGGAAACTTCTCACGAGAAAAAACCTACAGGTAGCTATCGAATCCACCCGACAGCTAAAGAATCTATATTGAAAAAGGGACTTATAGGAATTTAATACCTTAAGACTCGCTAATCACCTCCCTGATGGTATCTTTTTTTCTAATTAAGCTCTTGCAATCAATTCCGCGTTCTACAACGCCTCGCTCCAATCTCACGTCGAACTCCTAATCTTGAATCGCTTCAAGTTCATCAATCCAGTCTCAAGAATTTGAATTAGGTTTTTTGACAATTGATTGATTCCAGATTTGAGTTTTGATTCCTCTTGAATTTCTCAAGATTATCTCTCTCATCTACAAAACCAAGCACTTCAAAAAATAGTTTTCAGAAGTGAGTCTTGAAAAAAAGGAAGTATGTCTTAGAACGAAAACAAAAATCACGGGCCTGTTCAATAGAAATTAATCTATTCGAACAGGGAGATCAAACAAGAATGAAGTTATTTCGAAAACAATAATCTATTCGATAGAAAATGAAACTGTTCAAGGTATTCGAACGAAATTAATTTATTCGAATACTAAGTCAAAAACTGTTGCAAATATTCGCACAACATTAAAAGTATTTTGGAACAGACGAAATTTTTCAGTTTATTCCATAGAAGATAATCTATTCGAATTAGAGTTCTATTCTTAAGGGCACATTTTATTACTTTTCATACTCTATAAAATACATAGGTTGACTTTTGAGAATAAAAGATAAAAAATCCACTTACCTGGCAAAGTCAGTTAGTCCAGCTGTGTCACTCCACGTGGATTCACTTAAGCGGTAACCACGAGATATATTGATCCCTACTCTAGACACTAAATGAAACAAACTCCAAAATTGGATATTTCAATCTACCCCTTGGTTCATTTGGTGTCCAAACTAGAAACTAGAGATAATAATTAAAACAAATACAGAATCGATGGACTGACTCACTCACAGACCATCCATAATCAAGAGCCTAGCATCTGAAATCCCTGATTTACCTGTCAGGAAAAATCTCTCCCCTTTTTACATTAGAAGAACAAAGGGTAATAAGCAAAAAAAGAGGGAAAAAATAGAACGTTCTATTAGACATGGCAACGATATAACAATTAATAAACGAGTAAAAGTGCATAAAAAAGAGGATCACTGCATAAAAAAGAAAACTATTATCCTTAGTAAAGTCGAAAATAAAAGAATCTACACAGAATGCGACAGCACCTAAAGAGCGCAGATCACAAAAAATTTATGAGAAGACAAAACACAAAGGACGAAAGACTATCACTCTAAAGTGCACTGGATAAACCAAAATCTCAAAAGACCTAAGACTATACTACTCAATAAGCTCATACTATACTACTCATCCGCCCGCAATGTCTGAACTGAGCTATCTGAGTATCCATACCACTAAAACGAGGCTCTATCTGAGCTGAAAAAGACTCCAGATAGGTGTATAGATAAGCAAAATCATATAGGACCAATCTAGTAGGAAAGATGTAGAAGTACCAGTTAGAGCTAGTAGCAGTCCTGGAAGTAAAAGTCTCACAACTCATTTAGTATGTGCAGACTCAGTCCCTAAGCCTTCTGCGGCCCTTCGTTCTCAGATGCCGTCTCTGCAATCATATGCATTCTGCTCTTCTCCCATACCGAGAGTAAATAACCTTATTCTTTGCGTCAACCTCCTCATCTGGACGAATAAAAAACCCCATACCATCAGAAGCGGAGAGAGAATCTGCTATAAGGAAAAGTCTGTATCTGATGAGCCGGGTTTGTCGTGGTAAGCATCTCATGATGATAATGAGGACCAAGTCAACACTGAGCCCCTAGCGTAAAGATATACTAGATAAAGCATATTTCCCACCAGAACTTCTTATACCCTTTTAGGGAATGATGTTCCTATAGGCCACCATATGGAAAGGCAAAAGTGCTAGGCTCAGTTCTTGCGCTTAATATAGGGAACATCCTTCATTCCAGCAACCAGATCTTTTGTTCCTCTCCTTCTTGGGAGGAAACTGACTAAGAACCGGAGGCCATGCCAAATAATCTACATCGGGATTGTCAGACTCTCTTAGACCAAAAGCTTTCCGGATATCATCCGAATCTATATGAAACTCGACCACTTTTATGGAGACCCTGACGTCTTGTCCATTCCCATGCTTTGCACAACGTGTAAAGAAGCTAAAGAGACGCACTAATCGAGGGTACATGGCAGCTGAGGTTCCATAATCCTAGTCAAACCAGTATCACAAAAGCATCAAAATCGTAGAGATGTCTGGATATTACATGCTCAAGTCCTCCCTATCTAGAGTCACCTCTTTCTGATATCCTCTAAACTTAAACCCTAATTTTGAAGTTGACCAATGGGAAGATTAGGAACTCGTCTCCTGCATTAGACTCCCCAGCTCCACTAGCTCCTCCTCGTCGAGATCTAGAGGGTTAGTGATGAGGACCCATCCTAGTACCTGAAGTCGCCCGTCCCATTTTGCTGTACTAATCACATTGGGAACAGGAGACCCTCCTGAGGGGTTTAACCCTTGTCATAACAGTAGTACAGTGTGTATAGAATCCTCTGTAAATAATATCAGCACAAACCCTAACAATCTCCTCACACAACCTGCAAGAAAATCACCAATTTCCCCAAACTCAACCCACACGGTTAAGCAGGGGAACCCTAATAACAAGCACACAACTCTCCCAATTCTTCACAAAACAGATGCCACTTCTACTTTCAAAACCAAACCCAAGTGACAGTTGCAATTACCAAAAGACAAATCCAACTACAAGTGACAGTTCCAATTCAAAATTCTAACTCCATTGGCAGTTATAATTTGAAATTCCAACTCCAAATCCAGTGACATTCAATTCAAACACAAAACCAAATCCAAAGCATAAATTGACAAAATGATCACCAAACTTGAAGAAGAGAGAGTAATCAAGCTTACCACATTAATGAGAAGTTCAATCATAAAATAGAGCAAAAACTACCGAGAGAAAACCACTAATTGGAACGCCAACTTTGAAAACATGAAATTCCAAATGCAATGATGAAAACTAGGTAATAAGCACAAAACAATCACGTATGGAATTTAAACATGGGAGTATTCGAGAGAGAGAAAGAGAGGTAAGCTGGTTATATTCGAATAAAGTGAGAGAGTGAATAAAAGAAGAAAAAAAAATTAAAACACAAAAACTGCGAAATGTATTCGATAGAAAAAATTCTATTCGATTAATGTTGTGCATTTTTAAAAAAATCAGACTGAGGAAAAATATTCGAATAAGTCAAGAACGTATTCGAATAAAAAATCTGCCATTTGAAAAAAACAAACTGAAGAAAAATATTCGAATAATCAAAACGTATTCGAATAAAAAAAAAGAAAAAAAAACTGAGGCAAAATATTGAATAAAGAAAAATTTATTCGAACAGAAGAATCTTTTTTTTTCGATAGACACAGAACGAAAAGGACACAACAGAAAACAACAAACGTGAAGAAATAAGAGAATAATAAGTAAGAATTACTCCTCATGTCTACTCTAGATCAGAGACTAGTCACAGGCTATATGAATATCAGATAGGAAATCATTCAACAGAAAATTCAGACAGAATAAGTATTTACTCAGTGTGTGTGTGTGCGCAGTCAACGTAAAGCAGTACCATGCATTCAACATATCCAACACCAGAAATAAGATACTATAAGGAAAGTTGTTTCAACTTAGGCCTCTTATCGTGGTCACTCGAAATCACTGAGAATTGACTAGCTAACACTCTATGTAAATATGATAGGATAATATGCATAGAAAGACTCATATTTTGCCAAAAAAGTAGCGCACTGTGAGCTGGACAGATCTCATGGACAGGAAATCAATTGTCATTAGGTGTCAAGTTAATTAATATAGACTCATATCTCTCATCTCTCCACACTAAACTAACTGTGTTAAACTCAAGATCAAATAGGTCTTGAAAAGGTTATAATGTAGGCACAGGCAGGCATATGATGGAGTAGGTGTTTTGCTGGCATTCTGAGACTACAGTTATACTCTTCCCCATTCTTCCTTCAAAAAGAAGTCACCAATTAACATTCTTCCTCTTTAAGGGGTACACATATATCATAACACTTCTTCCTTTACTTCTTGCCCCTTTTCTCTCTTTTCTTTTTTTTTTTTCTTGTTCCCCTTTTTGGAAAGACCCAAAGTTACATAGGATCAAAGATATGGGGGAATACAATCTATTCTTCCATTCAGCTTTTCTAACCCCCCCCCCCCCCCACTTTATATTTTTTTACTAAAAAGTCTCAGAACAACACGGGTAAAGAATAAAGGATTTGGGTAGAAAATAAAAAGCTTATTTTCAGGCACAAAGGGCTACAAGTGGATAAAAATGGTTATGAATAACGACGGCCAAAAAATGTGCAGCAATAAAAAGCCTATTATCATATCTTCGGTCTCACATAGTATTTTTTGTCTCGAATCGAGTATAGGAATGTTCTATTAGACTAACTTAAACTTGAAGTTACCATTTGATAATTGAGTAAGGAAACAAAATGAGATCACAAACAACAAGATCAAATAGAGAGTAAATTTCATAATACTCGAAGCTCATAAATAAGGTCAGATCCTCACATTATATTAGGTACGAAGTCTCTACATGTATCCTAAATATAATATCAATGAGGTGTTTATCTATCTAAACATCGATAGTTAACTGCCGTGAGAGAAATCAAATCCAAGTAAGCACTATACTGAATTGTCTAGACATTACTAAAGTGTATCTGACCAATCATATATCACTATGATAATCTAACAAAATAGTGTAAAAGAGGAAGTAAAAGACAATACCTAATCAATAGAGCAGACACCAATTGACCTTCTCAAAAGCTCAAACCTCATAACATCTAACGGCTTAGTAAAAAAATTTGCTAACTGACTATCTTGCGCTCAACAAGATCACGGATAAAGTAAAATTGAATGTCGATGTGCTTGGTTCTGGAATGTTGTTTAGGATTATTAGAGATATTGATCGCACTCATATTATCAGAAAAGATTGACATCGTCCCCTGGACTATTCCATAGTCATGCACCATTTGCTTCATCCAAATCAATTGAGTGCAACAACTACCCGCAGCAATATACTTCACTTCTGCTGTAGATTAAGAAATGCAATTTTTCTTCTTGCTCTGCCAAGCCATAAGATTATTTCCAATATAATAACATACACCAGAAGTGTTCTTCCTATCATCTGCATACCTGCCCAATCTGCATCGGAATACCTAATAACCTCAGAGGTTGTGTCATGTGAATACCATAAGCCAAAAATCAGAAGTCCCACATACATAATGAATAATACGCTTAATAGCCTGTAAATGGAACTCTTTGGACTACCTTGATACGAGCACAAATATATACACTAAAACATAATATCAGGATGAGTAGCAGTAAGATAAAGTGAACTACCTATCAATTTCTATATATCTTTTGATCAACATCCTTACCCTACCAAGTCCTTACTTAACTTTGTAGTGGTATTCATGGGTGTTCTGGCATGTTTTGCAGAAGAAGACCAAACTTCTTCACAAGATTCCTGACATACTGGATTGAGAAACAAACATTCCTTTCTCTACTTAACGTATTTGAGACCTAAGAAATAAGTTAGTTTCCCAACCATGCCCATCTCAAATTCACTTTTTATTAAACCTGCAAAAGAAGTGGTTAGTGAACTCGAAGTAGAGTCAACACACATATCATCTATATACTTGTGCAACAAGCATCGCGCCTCCCTTTTGTTGATAATATCATTTTATCACTCCCCCTCAAAAAATCCCAAGCTAAGGGAAAATTAGAGAGCCGTTCATACCATACTCGAGACCTTGCTTCAAACTGTAAAGAGCCTTCTTCAAGTAGAATACGTGATCTGGATGATGAGGATCCTCAACCCTTTTGGTTGGGATACATACACCTCTTCCTCTAAGAGCCCGTCAGAAAAGTACTCTTCACATCCATCTGATATAACTTAAACTTTGATTGCAAGCAGAGAAAGCAGTAGACGAATAGACTCAAGCCTTGCAGTAGAAGTAAACATTTTCAGTAATATCAACACCTTTTACTTACTTATTGTACCCTTGAACGACCAATCTAGATTTGTTTGAATTACATTCCCAGTTTGTCATATTTGTTCTTAAAAACCCATTTATTTCCAATGATATTTGTACTTGACGGACGTGGAACTAAATCCCTAACATCTTGACGTCGAAACTGGCGAAGCTCATCTTGCATTGCATGTAGCCAATATTTGTCTGACAGAGTTTCCTATACCGTTGCTGGTTCGATCAATGAAACATAACAAACAAAATGCACTGTCTCATGGTATTGGCTTTGAGTCTAAACCTGAAAAGTAGGATCCCCGATGATATCAGCAGTTGAGTATCCTACGAACTTTTGCCATCCGGGTTTGCGGTACATTGGGGCGGGAGGGAGTGTTGGTGCTGGAAGTGGTGGAGTAGGCGAAGGAGATCCAACTTTTGATGTAGGGCTCAATGCAAGAATGTCACTAGTAGATGTTTATGGATTTTCCGTTATACTATCATCTTCACTCACATCTGCAGGACCAATGGTGCACATATCATCAACAACCACATTACCAGACTCCATCATCACATTGGTCCTCAAAATGTAGACTCAAAAAGCTCTACTATTTGTTGTGTAGCCTAATAAAATACCTTCATCACTTCGAGAGTCAAATTTCCAATGTTCTCCAGATCTTTAAAGATAAATCATTTACTCCCAAAAACCCAGAAGTAGTTGACATTCGGCTTCTTTCCAAACCACAATTCATAGGGCGTGTTTAGGCTAAGTGGACGTAGATACACTCTGTTAATAGTATAGCACGCAGTATGAATGACCTCCCCCCAAAAGTGTGCCGAAAGATTCTTGCTGTGAAGTAAGACTCGTCTCATTTCTTGAAGAACTCTATCTTCATTTCTGCAATTCCATTTTGTTGTGGAGTGATTGGAGCAGAGATCTCATGCTTAATCCCATTAGAAGTGCAATACTTAACCACCCAAGTATCCTTAAACTTTTTTTTCCATGACTTTGAATTTTATCAATAGAACTCTTCTTTCTCATTCTAGATTTGAATCGATATATTGTGGAATTCTTCAAAAATTAGAGTTCTCTCTCAAAAGTGTTATCCATGTATAATAAGAGAAATCATCCACTATACCAAAATATACCTTTTACCTCCCAATGAGGCCATTCTCATAGGACCCATCAGTCCATGTGTATTAGCTCAAGAGTCCAGTTGTAGCAATATGTTGACTTCTTGTGAGAGCTCTTTATTTGCTTGCCAATTTGACATGGACTGCACACTACATTGCTCAATCTTCCTAACTTCGGTACTCCCCGAATCAGCTCATTACTTGTAATCTTGACACTCATTGAAGTTTATATGTCCCAATCTTTGATGCCATAAGTTCACATCACTCAATTTCGTATTGTTACACAGTATAGCTTCTTATTGAATAGCATAACAATTATCAGCGTTCTAGCAGCATGCATCACACGTTGTCCTTGAGAGTTCAAAACATCACATCCACCTCTGAAAAATGTAATAGTATGATCTGTATCACATAGTTGACTAATGCTAAGAAGATTTGCCTTCAGCCCCTCAACCAAGAGACATTCTCAATTGCTGGAGTACCAAGTCCTTCAACCTTCCCCTTTCCTACCACAAGAGATGTGCTCCCATCACAGAAAGTAACATCACCTCCCTAAATATTCTCAAGATGACTTAGCTTGGACCCATCACCAGTCATATGACGGGAACACCCACTATCCATATACTATTGAACTGACTTGAACGCATTTAAAGCATTAGTGCAACATTGTACCTTATCTGAGGTGCCAACTCCAACTTTCGGACCAAAACGCTTTGAAGAGTTCTTTGACCTGTAGTTTCCTGTGCAAACCATCTAGATATATTCTCACTTTTCACATTATTAGTAATCACATTATAATATATCTACATCCATTAACAGGGCGAGCATATGGTTGATAGAGTCCAACAACTCTACATAAAATGCAATATGTCCATTTTGATCACATGGACTGCAATAATAAATTTGAGAGTAAGAGGCCTGTTGGGAGTGATTATGAGTATGGGATATCACTTTATGTTCGGGCATAGAAGTTGACGCAGTTGCTTTCATAAACTTTGTAATTTGAGGAGTCTTGACCTTGGGAAGATATTCCTCATATCCTAGACCTATTTTGTCACTGTTCGTCTTTCCCATACATAACATTTTATCAATGTTCATGGCCCCATGACAGAACTTCTCAATTTTTTGCTGAGATAGAACTACATCAAGCTTGGCCGAACGAGTTCATCCAAAGTTGATTTCATTTTCTCTTTACATCATTACATCTTTTTCTAAAATGCAACTTGTCATGAAAGCCTTGTTTCTCATTCTCAAGTACTTCTATCTCGTGACTTGTACTCTCAGTTTTTCCTTGAAGTTCGCACGTAAGTGTATTAACTTGGTCTTTTAAGACATTGTTAAGTTTATCGAGTTCTATACACTTGGAAAGAGTCTGAGCATACAAATCCTTAAGATGTGGGTCCTCAATTCCACAGACTTGAACTCCTCAGACTCATTTTGTTCTTGATTACACCCGATTTTCATCAGGATTTTCAAGTTCAAAAACGTCAAAGTTATTATTGCCACAATTAAATCACGCAGGATATGCACAATATGATCCATTGTCAAATACTTGGGGATTACTCTCATTGTTATCATGTTCATCATCACTATCATCCCAAGTAGCACAGATATTCATAGCTTTATGATTTGTTCCAGATTTTTTAATAGGACAGCTATCGGCATAATAACAGAACTTGTGACATTTATAACATTCAAATTTACTAAGGTCAGTATCACTGTTGGTCTGCTGGTTATAAGTTTTGACCCGATCATGAGGTCGTGGTTTATAGTTCATCGATTGCCCTTGTTTCTGAAATTAACGCTTTTTTAATATTTTTTGAAATTGTTGACTATAAGGGCATTGAAGAATCTATATCTGAACCTTCATCATCATCTGAGAAATATGAGTGATCAACCTCTTTGGAACCCTTAGAAAAAGAAGAGTGAGATGAAGACTTGAAAGCAACACTCTTATTTTTCTCGAGTTTTTCCATTTCCATCTCGAGCTCAAACGTTCGTAATTTTCCAACCAATGTATCGGGTTTTATTTTCTTAAGATCTTGTGCTTCCCTCGATAGCATCAACGTCTAGATCTAAAGCTCTTAGGAAGAGATCTTAGAACTTTGTAAACTATTTGAACATCGGAGTAGGTTGTTCCTAATGCGGCACTAGTGTTTACAATATCACTTAGTCTCGCATAAAACTCGTCAAAGGTTCATTTTCACTCATTCTTATATTCTCAAATTGTAAAGTAAGCATTTGAAGCTTACTTTCTTTTACTGTATCATCGCCTTCAGAGTTCGAACTAGGATTTCCCAAGCCTTTAGAAGTGGTACATACAAAGATATGCTGAAACATACTTTTACACATAGCCATAAAGATTGCATTGAGGCCTTTAGAATTGTGACCAAATATATTTTTCTTCTTTTGACCATTGTTCCTAGGCTTAAGGGCCTCAATAGCACTCCCAGGTTGACATTGCATCATAAAAGGGGTGTCCATCCATCCTTAATAGCAACCTATACATCTTTTCCAATTATTGTAAGTATGCAATCATTCAAACTTTCCAGTATGAGTATTCTTTGCCATCAAAGCTTGATGATGATTTATAGGACCTCCAAAATTATTGGAACTCATTATTCTCAAGAAAACTATCCGGGATCTACGCTTAGGTTACTAAATTTTTGAAACGTGACCGCTCTGATACTAATTGAAATAATAGTCGCCTGAGACTAACCAATTCGATTTTTTTAGGTCTAAATCGATAGGTCCTAAAACCTCTGAATTAATGTATAAAGCTTAACCTAGTTCAAGTCGATACGATTATCTAATGTCAAGCAAGCAATGGAAATTAAAGACAAGACAAGATTTTTAACCCTCTGGGAAACCTTTCTCAGAAGAAAATCCCACAGGTCGCTATCGAATCACCCGACAGCTAAACACCCACTATTGGAAAAGAAAATTACAAGAATTTAACCACTTACCAACTCGATAAGCACCTCCCATTGTTATATCTCTTCCAATTAATCTTCTGCAATCAATTCCGCGTTCTCGCAATGCCTCACTCCAATCTCACGTCGAAGCTCCTAATCTTGAATCACTCAAGTTCTTCAATCCAGTTCTTCAATGCACGAATAGGTTTCTTGATCAATTGATTGATTCAAGGTTTGAGTAATTTGATTATCTCTTGAATCTCTCAAGGATATATCTTTCTTCACTCTAAAAACCAGCCTTCAAGAAAATAGATTTTCAAGAAGTGAATCTTTGACAAAAGGTAAGTATGTCTTAAGAAGGAAAACAAAAAACACAGGCTCTGTTCGAATAGAAATTAATCTATTCAAAGGAATCAAACTGATAAAAGTTATTCGAACAACAATTAATCTATTCGAATAGAAATGCAACTGTTAAAAGTTATTCGAACAAAAATAATTTTATTCGAATACAATTCAAACTGGTGCAAAATATTCGGACAACATTAAAAAGTTATCGAACAGAAGTAATTTTTCAGTTTTATTCGAATAGAAGAGAATCTATTCGAATAGAAGTTCTATTTTCTTTAAGGAGACATCTTATTACTTTTTCATACTCTGTAAAATACATAGGCTTAACTTTTTAGAACAAAGAGTTAAAAACATACTTACCTGCTCAGAGTCAGTCAGTCCAGCCGTAGTCGCTCACGTATATTCACTGACGCCGGATAACTACGAGATAATGCTAACTCCTACTCTAGACACTAAATGAAACAACTCCAAAATTGGATGTTTCAAATGATATCAGTAGCTCTACAAGTAATAGAAAGAAGAATAGAAAATTAGATTTGTTTTGATTTTTGTCTCCTGTTAAGGATAGAAAAGTTTGATTGCGTGTGTGTCTTGAGTCATCATGAGTATCGAAGGTTAGAGAGAGATTTAGAAAAAAAAGATGAGAATATATAAAATATAGGACTCTGGGTAATGATGGGAAAATATTTTACCAATAAGGTACGAAACGTTTGTCATTAATTGTGGAAGGGGAGCCTAAATTTCAAAACTGAAGGCGGCTTGTGCTGGGCCCAATAACTACCAGCTGTTAGAGAGAAAAACATTTAAATTATAGTTCATTCCTATTCAAACGTTTATCTACTTCAGAAAAATGGAGGAACAGTGGGAGAAAAAGGATAAACATTGTAGAGAGAACACGTTAGAGATTAGACGAGAGGAATCATCGTTTAAGGAGATAAATAATGAAAAGACATAGTCACGACAGTGGTTGTACAGCAGCGTTGTGAAGGAAGGATTTGGCGCTGCTTCAGATTCATGCTCGGACGTTGAAGGTTTGTGAACGAGTTATGATTTTGTGAATGTGATGTTTAAAATTTTGTATGGGTTTTCAAATTTAAAAAAAATACTATTTATAGTAATGTTATAAAAATCTCCTTAAATTTTTTTGTATAAAGAGATGTGATTATGATATACGTATTTGCATGATAAATATATGGTAGATCTGTGTACAGATGTGTATAGACAAAAGATAATGATAAGTTGACAAAATACCTAGACCTGTATGTAGAGGTTGGGCCATGAGGAGAATTTGTTATAAAAAGATAATTCATTTATAAGCCTATATTTGATATGGTGGCTTCATCTGATATGGAGACGTTGACCAAGTCGTACGATTGAGTCCGAGAATGTAGAATTTACAAATATAGAGTCTGAGGAGGATGACAAAGTATACTCGTTCAATTTCTAGATTCCCTGGTAAATTGGTATCGTATCCTCCGAACTCTCATGTATTTAAAGAGTAATGTAAATCCAAAGCTATAGTAGGTGAAAAACGGGGCCACGTTGTTGAACATGCCGTTAGGTCATTAAGAGGTTGTACGGTATTAACTAGGAAGAACATTTCTTTTTTATTGCCTGATTTAGAAAGGGAGAACATGGATAGGGGAGTGGAGTGGAGGAATTGATCTCTCTTGAGTATTTTGATGGGAATGTCCATGTCGAGTTGGATAGGGTTTTTTTGTGTTATCTATCTCAGTTAGAATATAGACTGAGGTTGCCTCTTAGAAACTTGCTAAAGGTATAATAATACCATAAAGCTTATCCTGTCCAGCTGAATAGGAATATGTGGGAGGTGATCAATGTTTGTGAGAGTCTGAATAGATTGTGGAGGAAATTAAGGTAGAGAGGAGAATAACTCCTGAGGACATTCTATAGTACTATGTTATAAACTACTATGCTACAATTGGAGGCGTGTATTTTAGTTCGAGTTCGTCTCGACCACTTTTCTTAGATCTGAATTCAGCAGGTCAAGTTTGGAATGATATTGTGATTTGGGTAAAAGGTTATGCCTTCAGAGAGAGGACAGTGATAATGTGAATTTCAGCAGGAATGAATTTTAGATACTGTTACTCGGGAAGGTATTGAGCTCGAGATAGTCCTCAAAGAGCTCGGCATCAACAACACAAAGAGCTAATAGTAGGTTCGAGAAGGTGCAAAAGTCTCAGGCGAGGAAATCAATGACGGGATTGGAGCTAGCAAGAAGAGAAGAGCGGTTGGGGAAGCATCCAGTACTAAGGAGGGCTGCGCAATTGTCGTTGGAGGATGTTTTTATAGGGACAACTTTGAGCAAGTTAGCTTAAAGTTCTCGAAGAAGAAAACTATAAAAGGTAGCTCGGCCACCGGTACCTCGATGAGTAGGGAGGTCATAGGGATGCAAAAAAAGGGAGGGATGATCCTCCTGCTCTTGTGATAGGGGCGAGGTCGTGGAGAGCCGACCTATTGTAGAAGATAAACTGTTAGCTGTAGAAAATAGGCTGAGACTGGCAGTTCGAGAAGGTGTTGAGGAGCTGAATAACTCTGCACAGTTGGAGTTGAGCAAAGTGGCAAGTGGATAAATTTTTACTATTAAACTTTGTATTTGGATTCAAGTTAAAGATGTGTTTGTTTTTTATTGCACCTGCTCGCTTATTGAAAGGAATTTACCTTAGGATTGAGGAGGAAAAGCTAAACTCGAAAGTGGGAGAGTTAAGCTCGAGAAGAAGGTTGCTCGACTTGAATCTGAGTTGGCTCTGGAGAGGGAACGATTAGTTACTGTGAAGTCCGTATAAAAGTGTTGATAAGCGAACTCACTAGGAGGCACATAAAAATGTAGATGATGTTGCAATTCATCGTGATAGACTCGGGCAAAAATTTTATAGAGGTGGGATATACTGTTGCTGGCCTCAAAGCCATTATGGCTGGCACTTACGCTGAAGAGGACAAAGTGGAGGAAGAGGTTAGGTTGATGGTGGTTCATCCAGGCGTGGTAACAGGGCTAGACTCGGTCTCTATTAGAACTGATCTAGAGAATTAGGGGAAGATAATGAGAAGGTAGTGTAAATTGTTGAAGTTTGTTTGTATATTGTGTGTGGGGTGAAACTATAATTTTTTTAGAATATTTCTTTGTATGATAATTTTCGATAGGCTAAGAGATGTTTGTAAATATTGATCTATAGGAACTTAAGGATATGCGCCTCATAATTGAGGAATTAAAGAATGAGCTCATTAAGGAGAAAACTGCCTCAACGTCCTTGTTAACTTTGCAAGAGGAGCTACAGGTTAGAAAAGAGTAAGAAATTTTTGACTTGGATGCTGCCTTGCTTTAGAGCTAGAAAGTAAAGTTAGGAGATAGATATAGATCACAAATATGTAGTAATTTAGGAGCGATGGTAAACAATCATGTTCAGATAATTTTAAAATTTTAGAAAATCAGAACAGAGAAAATGTGTACCTTGAAAGTGTATGTAGGTGGATTACCAATGAACTGAGATCATACTTCGACCTTAATTTTAGAAGCAGACTCATAATAATATAATGCCAGAAAATTGAAGCCTGATAGAATTTTATAAGTTATTTGTATTATGATTGAGTGTATCTGTAAAATATTGCTTAATTGAGTTTGATATAATGTATCTGTGATGTAGGTCAAATTAGAGATTGTTCGCTTGAGTGAACGACAGACACTCTAATATAATCAAGAGTTTGTGGAAGAGTTTGATAGGATTTGAGAGGAATCTGAAGATAGGGAGGATCATCATGTCAAACTACAGATCCAGTTTGTCGAGGCGACAAAAACTGTTGGTGACCTGACTCGAAAGATCAAGAGGAATATGCTAAAAGAAAGAGTGCAAAAGGGCTTGTGAAGGTGTAGGCCGAAACAGTGAAGTTCAAAAGCAGGATCGATTTGTTGATGATAAAAGAAAGAAGCGGACACCGCTCGATACCGTATCAAGTCGCTAGAAGTGACAGAAAATCGTTACAAGATTTTGTGGATAGTTTGTAGGGTCAAATAACCAAGAAATAAATGAGCTTGAGCAATTGAAGAGTGAAATGACAAAGAAAGACAACGAGCTTAAAAATGTTTGAGGTGACTTGCCCATTCCAAAAGCATGGCTGAACAATTGAGTGAAGCCTTACCTGCTAAAGATATGGATTTCGGATGGTTTTAAAAATGGTGTGACAAACTAAATGAGAGGGTGGCTCAATTGAAGGTAGATTGGCTATGGCCATTCGCGTGTCAAGAAGGGTGGGGCTAGAGAGCAATCAAAAAGAAAAAATATGACGTCGAAGTCTCGACCACCCCTGGTGACGTGGCTGACCTTTAGCTCGAATTAAGTGTTAGAGGCAGATGTAGCTCGCATTAAAGTTCATTATAGAGAGGAATGAACACTTAAGAGAGGGTCAAGCTATGTTATCTCGCTCTTAGCAGAGGGCGAGAGTTAAAGGGGGTGATCAGGGGGAAGGATCAGTTGCTGATGAAGAAGGATGAGTTGTTGAAGAAGGCTCACGTTGGGAAATGTGATGGGAATGATAGGGATTGGAGGAACTTCGTGCTCAGTTGGCAGAGTTGAGGACGATGATTAAGGCTAAGCTAGATAAAGTAAGGGAGAAGATGGCGGAGCATCATGAAATTATGATATGCGTAGAGAAACGCATGGAGTAGAAAGATGGCATACACAAAGACTTAAAGATTGTTACCAGAGATTAAAAAGTGTTTCTCCAAGGTCGTGATGCTTGATCAAAAAATGTCTATTCAAGAAATTGCGCGCTCGCAGGATTTATAGTTGTTATTGTCAATTTCGTAAAGGAAGTAAGAAGGCTTAATGATAGCATAAAAAATGCCTATTTTTGTCCTTCTTTACATTATCTAGGAACTTATTTATGTTTCATGGGGCCTAATTGAAGTATGTTTGACTATTGCAGGTAAAGAGACATTTGTAATCAATCCCTTCTTAAAGCCCAACTCTTACACTAAAGAGCTGCTGAAGATGATCAGTTGTCAAGAGCTGCTGGAGATGATCAGTTGTTAAGAGCTGCTAGAGATGACTTTGAACCGGAGAGCTGCTGGAGCTGCTAGAAGACTTAGTAGTTAAGCCTAGCTAAATCTCTCCACAAAAATCAGGAGTGGTTGAGGGAGATGAGGGATTTTGAGTTAGGTTAAGAGGGAGAGTTGAGAAGAGAAAAATATATTATCTTCTGAGTTTTTATCTTTTTTTTGACGTAGTTCTTATTTTCTGTTTAATGAAAACCATTTTCAATCAATGAAAACCCAGTTTTTATTCATGATTTTGATCTTTGCATCCTTGAGAACGAAACCCTCTATGTTTCAGCACCCGGTTTGATACGGATTATCAAATGGCGCCGCTGCCGGGGATGGAATCGATTTATAAAATCGTGTCTCTATTATTAAATTAGTATTCCTTTTGATGAGTTTTTGTTTTTACATCAGTATCGATATTTTTTTTTTCTTGTCTGTTACTGTTTTTGTTTGATTTGAGGCGTTATTTTTATCTGTTTGTCAGACATGTTTTTGGTTATTTGACTCTCTCTTTCTCTCCCTCATCTTCCTCACCAAAGCCAAACTCTTCTCTATAAAAAAAAAAAAAAAAATTCTCAGATCTCTCTGCTTTCACTCCTCTATCGATTTCTTAGTTTCTATGATATTAACGCGACTGTGCTTTAGTTTTTGTAACTTTTCTTTGACAAAAGCTTCGAGATTTCGCGAAACCTAAGACCTCTTTCTGATTTGGGGCTTTTAATCTCTGCGTTAAAGTTTTAATATCTGATTTGCGGGTTTTACACTCCAAGTTTCATCTGATTTCCTTCTGATTGTGGCTCAATTATATCTCTGTCTCAGTGGTTAAATGCTTCTGATTGAAGTTCTATGATTAAATTCTGTGATTCAATATTGAAACGGTTTGCTGTTGGTGATTGAAGTTCTATTCTCTTGCTGTTGAATTGGGTCTCAATTGTAATGATTTTTTATTTGGAGTTGTGTTAACTATTTCTGCATTACAGAAGATCGGGGTTGCCATTAAGGTAGTCATTTTAGTTGGATTAAGTTTTTGATTAAATTGGGTTATGTGTTTGGTGCAACATTGGTGATTAAGGGTGTCGGTGTGCTTGTGATTGCACTGTGTTTTGATTTTTTTTTCTTCTGAAATTGTTCGATTTCATTGAAGAATTTGGTGCTGATATCTTGAAAATTCGAGTGGTGTTCTTCACTTATAGTTCATTCTGGGCTTTTTACAACTGCTTAAAGTTACTGTGTTTCTCTGTGTTCAATCGATCTTTATGAGTTTGTTTTTAATCTAAGCTTGTGTTTCAATTGATCTTTCTCATCTAACAAACCGACTGTTGGGGTACATTTGATTTACTGATGTTACTTGAGGTGATTGCGGATTGCACATCTGTTTGAAGTATGTGATTCTTCAGATTTGATTTAGGAATTTCAGACGGAGTATTTAGTTCTTGTTGTTGCTGTTGTTCCTACTGTTGCTGTGCTGTGTATAACTACTGTCGCTGAATCTGGATTTTCAAGTACTGTTTTTCAAGGCGACGAAGACTTTAGTTTTTTTTAAAAATTTTATGTATTTTTTTTTAGTATAGTTTGAGGATTGAGAAATGTTTATGTAATAATTATTATTTGAGTGACGCTTTGTAAGGTGAGGAAATTGTAATCTGCTGCAGGTACAGCATCGGAACCCCTATTCAGGCCGAAAATCGTTTCAACGCGTACTTCGCAAACGATCCTGAGTAGGCCTTCCCAACGGTTTCACCAGGGTAACCAAACGTGCCCCTAAAAAGGCCGCCCTGTAGGTTTTTTTTTTTTCCACCGCACCCTCCTTGTCGCGGTACATCGTTGTTTAACTATTGTTTGATTGATTAAATGTTTAATTTTTGCAACAACACCTAGATAAGGGTAACAAAACGGGATTTCATCACCCGTGCGTGCCCACGCATTAGGACCCGGGAATTCATTACCCGATTGTTAATCTTTTCGATATCGACAGTCCCGACCTCTTTAAAAGATTTTTAGATAAGAAGCCATAAAAAATATAGTTAATAAAAAGGCTTCGCTCGGACCTGGAGCAACACGCTCACTAGGAAAACCTGATAAGTGGCTACGTTTGCTGGAGGACGTACGTTCCCTGGCATAGCTAGTGTGGATAGGTGACTCTAAGCGGTTCGCCCCGCCTTCCAGCACAGGTGCATCTAGGTGACTAGATAGCATGCGAGCTATCGCCAAAGCGAGTAAAAACAACTCAAGTGCGAACCGATCTACTGTCAGGAGTAGGAGCATTGAACCCTGAGACCGGGTTCACAACTTGACCTAAAAAGAGACCAGTAAAACATTCTTGAGTGCTTGCATCATTCTTAAGACTTTTAGTGTGTTCGCATAAATTGATTGAATTGTATGTTAGATTGGGGTAACACCCAAGCTCGGACTAAGAACATTACTAGAATCAATATGAGTCAGACTGGTGGGACTAATGGTCCCGAACCTGCTATTCCTAGGAACGGTCCCGAACCTGCTGTTGCGGAGAGAATCACTCTCCGCAATCGAATGCATCCTACAATAGTTAGTAAACCTTCATGTATTGTGATTCCCAGAAATGTAGGGAACTTTGAGTTAAAACCGGGATTCTTGTCTATGCTCCCCAAATTTCATGGTAGTCCTACTGAAAACCCGTATAACCATCTTAGGGACTTTAGGGATCATATGCTTCTATTAAACTTCGAACGTATTACAGAGGATTCTTTGAAATTACGTGTGTTTCCCTTTTCTCTGTTGGGAAACGCACGCGATTGGTTGTACACTCTCGAGGAGAACTCTGTAAACACATTTGAACAACTCGTTAAGGAGTTTTTAAAGAAGTATTTCCCTAACCACAGAACTGCTAAGATACGACAGAGTATCTATAGCTTCACACAAAACGAGGAGAGTCATTATATGACTACCTACAACGGTTTAGGGATTTAGAGCAAGGATGCCCACATCACGGGATTCAGCTGATTGATATAGTTCAAACTCTCTATGAAGGTCTAGACTATGACACTAGAGCTCGTGTTCAGTCTATGTGCGCAGGTACATTCGATGAGAAAACTGACACTGAAGCTTGGACATTTTTAAATGATGTAGCGGATAAGACCTACCAATGGCAAACGATGAGAGAGGAAATACCTAGTCACCGTGCAAATGTGCACCAAGTGGACTCTAATTCAGAGTCTGCCACTCTTAGAACCATTCTTGAGAAAATTGAGAACTTAGAGACCGGCAAAAGGGAGAGACACCCTAATACTTCGTCTGTTAACCATGTGGTGATGCCAAATTGTGTGGTTTGTGAGAGTTCGGACCATCTGGTCCAAGATTGTCCTGATGTGCTTAGTTTAAGGGAGGGTAGAAAAGACCAGGCCAATGCCATGTATCAACGTCCCAATAACCAACCTTTCAATGGTGGATGGAATAATAATTCCAACAACTCCAATTCTCGGGGAAATAGAAATTACCAAGGAGGTTCTTCTGGTAGTGCCCCTTATCAGCCGCACAACCAAGTAAACCAACACCAGTCTAGTTCTTCGTGGCAACAAAATCCATCATACCAAGCTCCCCTTAATGTGCCTTATGTTCCTCCGCACAATAGGAATCTGCCTCCTCCAACCACGTCCTTAGAAGATACTCTTAAAGCATTTATGCAAGTAACTCAGTCATCTATTGCCAAACTTGAGGGACAAATAGGTCAAATGGCAACAGAGATAAGCACGAGAGACAAAGGAACGTTCCCCAGTCAAACTCAAGCTAATCCTAAAGGAATACTGAACATCCTAGATCTTCCAATCGTGATGGAGTCAACGCCATCATTTCTCTTAGGAGCGGTACGAAAGTTGATAATTTGGTGAAAATGCCTAAGGAACCCGAGCTGGAAATTCAAAGTAAACCTATAGAAGAACCTGCGAGTGCGAGTGAGGAAGAAATCACGATAACACATGTTCAGCCGCTGGCTCCTTTTCCTCAGCGGTTAACTCTTGCTAAGAAGGGCAACGTCTATGAGGAGATTTTAGGGATTTTTAAGCATTGTGTGATTAACATTCCTATCCTTACGGCCATAAGACATATCCCTAATTACGCAAAATTTCTTAAAGATCTTTGCACTTTAAAGCGGCGCATACATGTCCCGAAAAAGGCTTTTCATGTTCACGAGAGTGATATATCTATTCTTTTAGATGCACATGTTAGTGCTGTCCTTTTGCGTAAATCCCTTCCAAAATACAAGGACCCTGGATGCCCTACTATTTCATGTACGATTGGGACCCGTAAGATAGGAAGAGCTCTACTTGATTTAGGTGCCGCCGTGAACCTCATTCCTTACTCTGTCTATGAGCAATTGGATATCGGAGTACTTAAACCCACTAATAGGACCCTTCAGCTAGCTGACCGATCTATTAGGATTCCTAGGGGTGTAGTTGAAGATGTGTTGATCCAGATTGAGCAATTTGTTTATCCAGTAGACTTTGTTGTGTTAGATACTGAGCCAGTGGCAAGCCCTGAGGATGAGATCCCTGTGATTCTAGGTCGACCCTTTTTGGCAACAGCTAATGCGGTAATCAATTGCCGCAATGGAATTATGAAGTTGACTTTCGGGAACATGACTGTAGAATTGAATATTTTTCATGCGTCGCATTCCCCTTCTAATTCTGAACCACTTGAGTGTAATATGATCCAGAATCTTGTGAATACCACTTTTGAGAGGTCAAGTACCTCAGATCCCTTAGAGGCAATTTTGTCCAACTTTGATGGAGATTGTGAGGACGATTCGTACATCCATGAGGTGAAAACCTTATTAGATTCAACTTTAGAAATTTTAGAGCCTGAAGGTGAACATGAAATCTTAGATGTTAAGAAACCCATTCCGGAGGCTCAAGTAACCTCCCCAAAAATAGAGCTTAAACCTCTTCCAGCTCACCTTAAGTATGTCTTTCTAGGTCTTGACGAAACTATGCCCGTCACTATTGCCGCTGACCTAGAACCCCTTCAGGAAGAGAAGTTGATTCGTGTTCTTAAGGGAAATACAAAAGCTATTGGCTGGAGTATTGAGGACATTAAAGGAATTAGTCCCTCGGTTTGTATGCATAAAATCAATTTGGAAGATAATTCCAAAAAGTTCAGGGAAGGACAACGGAGATTGAACCCGACTATGGCTGAAGTAGTTCGGAAAGAAATTTTAAAACTCCTTGATACTGGGATCATCTATCCCATTTCTGATAGTCTGTGGGTTAGCCCAATCCATGTTGTCCCGAAAAAATCAGGAATCACCGTTGTAAAGAACGAGAATAACGACCTCGTACCCACTAGAACGACCACTGGATGGAGAGTCTGCATAGACTACAGGAAGCTTAACTCGGTCACTAGGAAAGATCACTTCCCCTTACCTTTCATTGACCAGATGCTCGAGCGACTCGCTGGGCACAAATTTTATTGTTTCTTAGATGGCTACTCTGGGTACAACCAAATACCCATCGCACCCGAGGACCAAGAGAAAATGACTTTTACATGTCCTTTCGGTACATTTGCCTACCGTCGCATGCCTTTTGGCTTATGCAATGCTCCTGCGACGTTTCAGCGTTGCATGTTAAGCATTTTTTCTGACATGGCAGAGCGATTCCTTGAAGTTTTCATGGATGACTTCTCATTATTTGGCAACTCATTTGAACAGTGCCTTCATCATCTTTCTCTAATATTACTCAGATGCCAGGAAAAGAATCTTATTTTAAATTGGGAGAAATGTCACTTTATGGTAAAAAGGGTGATAGTTTTGGGGCATATCATATCTGAAAAAGGAATAGAAGTTGACCAGGCCAAAATAGAGGTCATTTCTAACCTTCCCCCACTACGAAATGTCAAGGACGTCCGTTCCTTTCTAGGACATGCAGGCTTTTACCGTCGTTTTATCCAAGATTTTAGTAAGATTGCTCGTCCTTTAAGCAGCCTTTTGGCCAAAGATGTGGCCTATAAGTTTGATGCACCATGTCTTGTAGCTTTTGATAAGCTTAAGACCCAGCTCATAACATCACCCATTATTAGACCACCTGTTTGGAATGAACCATTCGAGTTAATGTGTGATGCCTCTGATTATTCTGTAGGCGTTGTTTTGGGACAGAGGATAAACAAACGCCCCATGTCATCCACTATGCTAGCAAAACGTTAAATGGCGCCCAATTGAATTACACGACCACCGAGAAAGAACTCCTGGCCATTGTTTATGCGCTAGAAAAATTTAGATCTTATCTTATAGGATCTAAAGTGATTGTTTACACGGATCATGCCGCGCTTCGACATCTTTTGTCAAAGAAAGATGCTAAGGCACGGTTAATCCGGTGGGTATTACTCTTGCAGGAGTTTGACCTCGAGATTCGAGACAAAAAGGGGTCAGACAATGTTGTAGCCGACCATCTTTCCCGTATATTGATTGAGTCTGTTGATGAGTCTTTGCCGATTAGGGAATCCTTCCCTGATGAACAGCTTATGGCTGTGAAATTAGTTCCTGAGTTGCCGTGGTTTGCTGACATTGCTAATTATTTAGCCACGGATACCATTCCTGATCATTGGACTAAACCTGACAAAGATCGTTTCTTTAGTCAAGTGAAGTACTTCTTTTGGGATGATCCAGATTTGTTTAAGTATTGTACTGACCAAATCCTTAGGAGATGTGTTCCCCAGTCTGAGTTTACCAATATTCTCTCATTTTGCCACACCCAAGCTTGTGGAGGCCACTTTAGCTCTAAGAAGACCGCGGCAAAAATTTTGCAGTGCGGTTTTTATTGGCCTACATTATTTCACGATGCGCATGCATTTTGTAAAGCGTGCGAGAGATGCCAGAAAATGGGAGCCCTTTCTCGACGAAATATGATGCCCTTACACCCTATTTTAGTTATTGAACCTTTTGATGTTTGGGGCATTGATTTTATGGGCCCTTTTCCCAAGTCTTTTGGATATGAGTACATCCTTGTTGGAGTGGACTATGTATCAAAATGGGTTGAAGCCATCCCTTCGAAAATGAATAACAGTGCAGTTGTTCTCAATTTTTTAAAAGAAAATATTTTTTCTCGATTTGGAACACCTAGGGCTATCATTAGCGATGGAGGGACACATTTTAACAACAAAAACTTTGCTGCCCTTGTCAAAAAGTATGGCGTAACCCATAAGGTGGCAACACCTTATCACCCGCAAACAAGTGGGCAAGTCGAAGTTTCAAATCGGGAGATCAAAAATATTCTCCAAAAGACGGTTAACCTAAATCGCAAAGATTGGTCTGTAAGATTAATTGATGCACTTTGGGCTTATCGTACTGCATATAAAACCCCGATTGGAATGTCTCCTTATCGACTCGTTTACGGCAAGGCATGCCACCTTCCTGTAGAACTTGAGCATAAAGCTTATTGGGCAATAAAAACGCTTAACTTTGACACTTCAACGGCTGGGTCCCATCGTAAGCTACAACTCAATGAGTTGGATGAGCTTCGAAACGATGCATATGAATCCGCAAAGATATACAAAGAAAGAACTAAGACTTTCCATGATAAAAATATCTTGCGAAAGACTTTTAAAGTGGATCAAAAAGTTTATTGTATTCTTCGCGTCTTCATTTGTTTCCTGGAAAACTTCAATCCCGTTGGACCGGGCCGTTCATTGTCAAAACTGTTTTCCCACATGGAGCTATTAAATTCTTGACCCTCGTACTGGTCACATTAATAAGGTAAATGGGCAGAGACTTAAGCCATTTCACGAGTATTTTACGGGTTCGAGTGAGGATATGAATCTACGGGACCCATCATATGAAACATAGGTATCTCTATTTCTACCCATAGTCTTATCTAGTTTGGGGGTACCTACCATCGTCTGGCTGAAGACGTTAAACTTAGCGCTTGTGGGGAGGCAACCTTTATTATGTTCAGGTAATATTTTTAGATTATTTTTTATTATTTATTTTTGGCAACTTTGGGGACACATGCTGATTCAGTTTGAGGGTGGGGGTAAATAAGATTTTCATAACTTTTTCCAATAAAAGTTATTATCTAGGGCATTTTGGTATTGTAGACACATTTTTTTTTGTATACTCTGATCTTTGGACATTCTTAGAATCCTAGAGTTGCACTTGGGATAAAATTATAAGGTTATGGTTTATTTTAAACCGTAAATTGTTAGTGCGTTAAGAATTTTTAAAGTTTTTGGTACTACCATCCTATTAGATGTGTTTCAGAAGAAAATCACTCTTATAATTGCACTTCACGTAGTTATGTTATCAAGGTTTTGTTAAAACTAACTATCACCTTTTGATAAATCAACAGTTTGGGTTAAGAAAAATCTGTAATGAGGGAGACATTTATCTTGGAAAATTTCGCTTCTCATAAATTCATACTAAGGGTTTGTATGTATTTTCACAAGTTATTGGCTCCTTTCACGAAGCTGACATACTCGTAAAAAAAAAAAAAAAAAAAAAAAAAATCACAATTCAAGGCCCCTCGTAAGATTTAGAACTGAAAGAGGAAGAATTTGTATTAATCTCGAGGCAAGCCATGAATCAATGTGAAAGTAAAAGACCAAAAAAAAGAAGTAAAAATCGAGTCTCTATGATTATAGTTGAGAACTATGTGAAGGAGGACAAGTTGCACGTATAAAAGAGCAAATGAAAACTCAAATGCAAAAGTCTTACCATGAAAAACTTGTGTGGATATATATTTTCCCTGAAAGATCAATAAAAGAGAGCGAACAAACTAAGGTAGTTGTTGAACAAACTTCTAGATTTCTTTCACCATACTCAAGATAAGGCTAAGGTTATTTGAAAGGATTATCAAACTTCTTGATTCCATAAACTAAATTCACTACACAAATGATGAAATTCTGAAATTTGATCTAATCTGATTGTAGTATAATTGACTTGATAAATTTTAAACGTATCTGATGATTAACCCTCGTTTAAGTATTATATCTAGGAGAGGAATTTAATCCATTCTCAGAGATACCAAATGATTATTAGTTGTTTATAAATACCAGGACATCTATGATAGAATTTTGTGGGTATATTCACTGAAAACCCTCACGAGACACAACTCGTCCTATATGGGTAACCTATAGGTTGAAAGGCTTGTTGCATACGCTAAATACAATCGTAAGAAACCACGAAAGAGTTTAGTTTTCTTTTCTTTTGCTAAGGGACTAGCAATATATCAGTTTGGGGGTATTTGATAGGCATGAAAAATACCTATTTTTGTCCTTCAATTTACATTATCTAGGAACTTATTTTATGTTTCATTGGGCCTAATTGAAGTATGCTTGACTATTGCAGGTAAAGAGACGTTTGTAATCAATCCCTTCTTAAAGCCCAACTCTTACAGGCTAAAGAGCTGCTGAAGATGATCAGTTGTCAAGAGCTGCTGGAGATGATCAGTTGTTAAGAGCTGTTAGAGATGACTTTGAACCAGAGAGCTGCTGGAGCTGCTAGAAGACTTAGTAGTCAAGCCTAGCTAAAATCTCTCCACAAAATCTGGAGTGGTTGAGGGAGATGAGGGATTTTGAGTTAGGTTAAGAGGGAGAGTTGAGAAGAGAAAAATATATATTATCTTCTGAGTTTTTATCTTTTTTTTTGACGTAGTTCTTATTTTCTGTTTAATGAAAACCATTTTCAATCAATGAAAACCAGTTTTTATTCATGATTTTGATCTTTGCATCCTTGAGAACGAAACCCTCTATGTTTCAACACCCGGTTTGATACGGATTATCACTTAAGCTTTAAAAAGATACCTTGCACGACTGTGTATCATTTCAAGGATGTATTTGTAATGCTGGTATAGTTCAAGGAAATTGTCTGAACGCCATAGAAATAGAGTTTGGTTCCCGACCTGATGAATTGGTAAAGCAAGGCAGAATTATTGTAATAGCTTAAGCTCTAGAGTTTATGTCTGAACGTCCTCCTGTATAGGGGAAAATGTAGCTGACCTCCCATAAGCAGAGAAGAACCTTTAGATGTAACCTATAGTAGTAACCTGTAGTTGTAGGCATAGAGATAGATAAAAGCTAGTTTTACCTTAACTTTATCTTATGTCTGATAGAGATCTTTGATTAAAAACTAGTATTACTTTAGTTTTAATCGTAGATATATATATAGATGGACGATTAAGAGCTAGTATGACCTTTTTTTTAATCTGTGTTTAGATGTTGATTGAAAGCTAGTATTATCTTTGCTTTAATCTTTGTATAGAGGGTTGATCGAAAGCTAGTATTACCTTTGCTTCAATTTGTGTATAGAGGTCGATCGAAAGCTAGTATTACCTTTGCTTCAATCTATGTATAGAGGTCGATCGAAAGCTAGTATTAGCTTTATTTTAATTTATGTATAGAGGTTGATCGAAAGCTAGTATTACATTTACATCAATCTAGAGAGTAATATGGGAAAAACTTGGAAGTTTTCATTTAGTAGAATAGGAAATACACTGTATGGATAATGAAATCTTACTTTTAGAATGTAAAGAACGAGAATAGAGTACTCTAGAGTAGAAAAATTAGGGATTTAATGATAATATTGCTTTAATCTCCTAGTATTCCATGGATTGGAGATTCAGACTCCTTGTCCTGTCATGAGATAGTACGATCCCAGACCAGTTCAACCAACGATGAGGAATGGACCTTCCTAATTTTTTGCAAGTTTCCCAGCATGTGCTTCGTTTCTCTGCTGTGTGATCTCTTTGAGGACGAAATCATCAATTCGGAATTCATGGCTTCGGACTCTTCTGTTGAACGAGCTGGCGAGCATATGGTGATATCTACCTAAGTTGGCAATAACGCATTCCCTACTTTCATCAATCCAGTTTATGTTTCATCAATCCAGTTTCATCAATCTAACTCGAACTCATTTTCTTCGTCTATAAGCGCATGATCTCTAACAAAATAATGGTATTTTGTTGGAATGATGACCTTTATGCCATAGGCTAGGAGGAAGGGGAAATAGCCAGCTGATTGACGTAGAGTTGTACGGCATGCTCATAAGACGTGAGGAAGTTCCCGTATCCAATTTTCTTTTTTCCGTGATTGAAGCATTTTCTTGAGCCCATCCACTATGGTTTTGTTGGTGATTTCGGCCTGGTCATTGCCTTGAGGGTAGTATAGATTAGATGGTGAATGTATGACGTTGTGTTTGCTGAGGAAGGCTACGACCTTTTCTTCAAGGAATTGTAGTTCGTTATCGATCCAAGTCAAGTGGGGGAAACCGAACCGTGTGATAATGTGTTCCCAGATAAAAGATATGACCACTTCTTCTCTAGTTTGATAGAGTGGAACTGCTTCCACCCATTTTGTAAAATAATCTATTGCTACGAGTAAGAAACGCCGGTTACATGAAGTATTATGAAATTCTTCGATGAGATCGAGCGCCCACCGCTTGAGTGGCCAGAATACCTTGCTTTTATGTAGTTCGAGTACAGGGGTACGGATCATGTGTCCATATCATTGACATGTGTCACATTTGTGTGAATACTCTTCTACTTGCTTGTACATTCTTGACCAAAATATTCCATGTGTGACTGCCTTGTTAGCAAGTGATCGACCTGTGGCGTGGGAGCCACAAGTTCCTTCATGTAATTCTTTAAGCAATCCATCTGCTTTCTTCTTCGAGAGGCACTTAAGATAGGCCCTGTGACAGAGTGGTGGGCGATCGAAGTGATATCAATCCCTGCTTTTTTTGCCAATCGTCGTCTTCCTCTTTAATGTTGATCGTGCATATAGAATGAAGATTAATATTAGGGGTTGATATCACCTCAATCTGTAGATAACGTGCTTTGATACTCAAGACCCCGGCCAAATAAGCTAAGGAATCGGCATGTTTGTTCCCACCTCAAGGTAGATAGTCGAGAGTTATTGTCTGAATCAGGTCATCTTATCGGCAATGAGGGCCACATACTCTATCATCTTCCCATTCATCTTGTATTGTTCTGAGCAGTGGTAAATGATGAGTAAAAAATCTGTATAGACTGAGAGCTCGGGGACACCAAGCTCAAGTGTGAGGTCGAGTCCATGAATCAGATCTTTGTATTCTAAAATATTGTTTGAGGCTTCAAAATCCAAGCAGATTGATTTCTCGATTCTGTCGTTAGAAGGGGAAATCAATTTGATTCCTACTCTTGACCATGCGGGTCCTGCTGAACCATCTATAAGAAGTCTTCACCCATTCCTTGTAATCCATTCAGTTCATTCGTCAAATGCTTTGGTGGGTGGATCTTCCGTAAGTTCTTCTGTAAGGTTAGGATCATGCTCTTCCCAATCGAGATCTTCCACAGAAAGGTCCGCGAGAAAATTGGCAATGGCCTGACCTTTTTCGAAATGACGATGTTCAAACTTGATATCATGTTCTCCCAAACTGACTGATCATTATTGCATTATTCATGATTTTTCTTTTTTGGACAAAAATTTCTAGAGTGGGTAGTTCGTCATAACTTTGACTGAATGAGCCTGGAAGAAGTGTTTGAGCTTCTGTGAGGTGTAAATAAGGGTTAGAAGCTAGGAGTCAGTCAATTTTAGAATAGCTCGTTTCTGCTGGAATGAGTGTATTGCTGATAAAATAGACTAGCTTTTCGATCTTGCCCTCAAGCTGAAAGAGGACCGAGCTGATATAATTTTTTATTACTGCAAGGTAGATGATCAGTCTTTCATTATCTATCGGAGTACTCATGATAGGAGACTTCCACAGATAGGCTTTAAGTTCTTGAAAAGCTACCTCACATTCTGTTGTTCACTCAATCTCTTCGTTGGGCTGAACCTTTCCAGGTTTAGTACAACCTCGGAGTAGTAGGAACAACCATCGACAACGATTTGAAGACTTTGAAGCGAACCGGTTGATAATGGCGATCTTGTCTGTGAGTTTTATACGTCCTTTATTGTTCTCAGAGAGGGTATGTTGAGAAAAGCTTGAATTTAATCAGGGTCGGCTTCGATCTCCTTCTTGTTGATGAGATGGATGAGGAATTTACCTTAATGTATTTCGAATTGATACTCATCAGGATTGAGTCACATCCTGTAAGATCGTAGAATGTTGAATATTGTGGATAAATCTGTGATATGGTCCTTTGACTGTAAGCTCTTGCACAGGAGATCATCGATGTAGACTTCAACTATTTTTCCCAGGTGTACTTTTGAACATAGTTGTCATTAACCATTGATAAGTTGTGCCAGCGTCCTTTAATTCGAAGGGCATGACTTTGTAACAGTAAAGTCTTATTTCAGTAATGAAAGTAGTATTTTCCTGATCTTCCTCCAAGAGAAGTATTTGATTGTATCCAAAAGCAGCATCCATTATAGATAAGAGCTTGTGACCTGCCGCGGAATCAAGAATTTGATGAATGATTAGAAGAGGGAAACTGTCCTTCGGAATATGTTTGTTTAGATCGGTGAAATTTACACAAACTCGGACCTTAGAGATCCTATCCGGAAACATGGCTTCTCGAATGAACCTCACTTTGATCAATTTATCGATCCCAATTCTGACTTCATCTTGAAGATGAGGTGAGAGTCATCGTTGTTTTTGTTTGACCGTTGTGTTGTTGTTGATGGCCAATCTGTGACATGCCTTTGATGGATCGACCCCGAGCATTTCTTTGAAAGTCCATGCAAATATATCCCGATTAATTTGCAAGAAGTGAATGAGAACTTCTTTTTCATGTTGAACCATCTTGGTGCCAATATAAGTACCTTTGCTAGGTCCATCAATGTCTAGGTACTCTGTAGGTTTTTCTGTTGAAGGCTGATCGTCGATGTGACCAGCTTTGTGTAATTGTTATGCATTGTATTTATCTGATATATTAAGAATGGAAGAGACGGTATTCTCATAAGCTCTAGAAAGCTTTTGACTACCTTTGATTTTATAAATGTCATCATTGTGTTTGAAGCGCAGTGCTTGATGATAGGTGCACTACAACACTTGAGTATGACTTTTGGTAACGGATATAGTTTGTTACAAACTTATGTCAGTCCAAGTCCGTTGCAATAGGTCAAGTATGTTGCCTTCTGTACTTGTGTCAAATAAGACACCTGATTCTTTGATCTTACAATCTTAAAAGCAAAAACTACGAAACTTCCCTCTCTTTCTTCCTCGATCGATTTCCCCTTAACACGATTCTGGTAGAGTATAATCCCACTTCCCCACATTTCTCTAATTTTCCTACTCACTCGCGATTGTGGTGGAAACTAAGTACCTTAATTGGTATGCAATTTATTTGATAGTTTATATTTGTGGTTCTTCTCTTTCCATTTCTGTAATTAGAGGTACTGTAGGGGATCTGTAATTAGAGGTACTGTAGGGGATGTTGTTATTAATTTATTTATAATTTTAGAGAAAGACATAGGGGTTTATGTATCTAGGTGTTTGAACGACTTATATCTTGAATTTAATCTTATCAGGGCTTCTTGTTCTATTTATCCTTGATTGCTCACCTGGTCTGGCTTGGGCCATCATTAATCTATGCCCTTTTTGTTGTAAGCATTAGCCCTATTACTATACTTTTATCTCTCTAAGTTTTTAAATGTGCAGGCTCCGTTGATGGTTTATTTGATTAGTGGGTTATATGTCTTTTATATGAATTATTGTTAAATGAAGAGTTTAATTTGTAGCTAATGACATAAAAGATATTTTGTTTTAGGGGTTTAAGGTTTCTTTAATAGTTAAAAGGATGGAGATAGATATGGGGTAGTAATCTGATTATGATTACAAATATGTGGTGTTTAATACACAAGGAATTTGGTTTCAAATTTGATTCTTTGATGATTTTCGACAACCCAGTGGAATTAGTGTATATTAATGGAAGAATTATGCCCAAAGTCTTATGTATTTCCTTAAATCAAAATATAAATATAATATATGGTTTTCTCTGTAAGCTTTATGGTGTGAAACCGCAGATAAAATTCAATTTCACATTGAGAAAACCACCTTAGAATGGGAGGGGTTAAGGGTGAAACTTATAAAGGAGGAACCTAGGGTCATTTATCCAAATAACGCAGAAGTTTCATATCAAATTTAGACAATAAGCATTTCTTTCAATGGGTAAGCATTTTAGCAGTAGGAAACAACATTTTAGAAAATATTTCAATAATAGGACTCAATGTAGAGTGACATGTAGCATGAAAAATCCCCCAAATTATTTTCTAGGAAGGGATTCTACTAAGCTTTGATGTCTAAAAAGGGAGTAGAGACCCACCATACCCTATAATTTATATCCATGACCATATCAAACCTAAACCAATACTAGAGACTGCCTATAGAAATAAGTTCCTCACTGCTTTATGCAATTATAAACTGCAGTAAAGAGCATAATGATATTATACTCGAAGAAAACTAGGAGATGCTTTTATTCCTAAATTTGTGAGCCATTTACTACTAATGCTTTTATAAATATTTTTCATGTCTCAGCATCTCTTTATTGGTTTCAATTCTGTAATATTGTTTGCTAACCTAATGTTTTCACTCCCTTGGTTGACCAACAAGCTTACATTGTATTAATATATCAAATATATTTATGCTATATTTATTGGTACGTTCGGCTTGTTCATGCGGATGCACTATTCTGGTTTGAATTTTTGTCGCAACTCACAGTCTTGAAGCTATATAAACCGTATTTTCTACTCCTTTTTCAGGTAACTTGCCACTTCTTATACTGGAAGAAGAGAACTCCATTTGGTGAAGATAATGGAATCCATAATCGCTTGATTGGTTGGAGTAATTTGACGATGGCAAACAGTCTTGCACAAATGAAAGTCGCTAACATTATACCTATTTTTCCGTGAGTATTTTACACAAACCTGTTCTACATATGTATATATATACACTGGAAAGTTAGCTCTTTGTGTCCTATGATTTAGTAAACTTTCATTTTATGTGTTTGATGGAAGTCATATCCAGCTTATTTGTCGGAACCTTATTTCATTTTTATAGTTTCTTTTAGGCTTGTGACATGCAAGAAACTAACTCTAAAGTTTTTACCCGGAAGTCTTTTCTTTAAAAGCTAGATGATCAGGATTGTTTTTGATTTTAGCCTTAACCAATTAGAAGCTTAATTAGGAAGTACCACCACTACATTCTTAGGAATCTTAAATCTTATAAGCGCTTGGTGTGCTCTTTGCAGCAAAATTTGGTCATTATACCATAACAAACTAGTCCAAACTTCAAATTATGGGAATTATATAGACATTATTCACTTATAATCAAACTCGTTAACACATAGCCTCATAATTCTAAAGGCCGACCTCTTGAACACAAGTGGAAAAGTAGCCGCAATCTTTCATATTTCCTCACATCGGCATCATTCTCAACAAGTCTTTTAGCTCATCACAAGAGTCATCTGGAGTTATTTCCTTATACCCAATGGTCAACAAAATATTTGACAGGTTGTCAGCTTCCATGTGTATCTCTTTAAATATATGTTTAATTTCAAAATATTCAAACTTGCTAATAGATTCTTGAATAGAGAGAAGTAAGGCTCTAGCATCCCATGATGGCTCACAGTTCCCTTTAATAGTACTGATAGTATTGTTTGAATCAGACCCCGCACAAACTTTCTTAATTTCCCATTTTAAATCAATCTTTAACCCTACATCAGTGCCTTGCATCTCATTCATTATAGCAGTCTTCTAATGGTAGCTACCAACACATGCAGCTAATACAGCCATCAGAGACTCCAACTACAATACCATAACCAACAAGATCTCTCAAGGAACCATCTGTGTTAACATAATTGACTCCTATTTCAGGTTTCACCCATTTGCATTTAATGGACTTAGGGATAAACTAGTTATGCTTCCGCCTCCGTCTGCCCATGAATAATCTGTTTGTATGGCTATCTATCATGATATGAGCTTTATAGGATAGTAGTTTTCCATTAACTATGTTAATAGGTTTATTGAGGAAGGACTTTACAATGACCTTTACTCATGTGTGCAATCTCTCATTTTGTTTGCTCTAGAGATAATAGTTATGGAGGGAAATAAAGTCGATAGAAATGATAAAATCATTGTCTTTGTAGCTTTGAACACAGTTAATGAAGATCTATTCAATGGCTTGCAATTCCTTCCTAGCTTATGTAACTTTCCTAAACAATAATTGTTTAACCACTCCACTAAATATCAGCTACATTGCTTAAATAGTAGACATAGTGAGAAACCCATATTCAATGACCTCTATTTCATATTTCTTCATTTTATGATGTTATATTAACTTCACTCTTGAATTTGGATGCAGATAATGGGGCATAGATCATTTGCTGATTTTGCTGTGCATCTAAACCTGGCTTCATCACCAGATGTTATAAATTCATTTCTGCTTGAGTTAAATAAGATTGTCAGGTCTAAAGCTGATGAGGTATACATTATCTCGTTTATCTAATAACTCTCTGAAATCAAAAAAAGAAAAGACTATTAAGGTTTTCTGTAGGTATACTCATAAGATGTAAAGTTTGGGTACTTTCCACCGTTCTTTGAGATCGTAGATTGTTTTGCACTTCTTTTATGACGCGTTCATATGTTTTAGGACTTCAAGAAAATTAGGAATTTTAAGAGTCAAAGATGTGATCAAGGATATGAAGATCTAGAGCCATGGGATGAGACCTACTTTACAGGGATGATGAAGTCTTCTTGCCTACAATCTAGACTCCACGATAAGCTACTTCACTATGCCCTTTAATTTTCTCACTAGTCACAATTTTGAAGTAGGAATTTATTCAGAACATGTTGAAGCGTCCACTTTATTAACTCTAACAGCAGTGATGAATGTTCTTGCTTTTTTGAGCAGGTTATATCATATTATTTTCCTATATCACAATGCATTGAAGGGTTGAAAGTGTTGGTACAATCATTATTTGGTGCAACATTTCATAGCATTCCTCTTGTGCCTGGTGAATCATGGCATGAGGATGTGCTTAAGATGTTACTTCACCATCCCAAAGAGGTATGTGCATTTCTTTATTAAAGTCTCCTTGGTTATGGTATTAAGAACTCACGGTAGGCTATTGAATATGAGTTTGTTCACTCAGGGTGATTTGGGTTATCTGTACCTTGATTTGTACTCGAGGAAAGACAAGTATCCAAGTTGTGCTCATTTTGAAATTAAAGATGGACGCCGGCTATCTGAGACCAAATACCAACTTCATGTACGTTCATAGCCTCCGTGGAGCTTTATCACGTGTATGATTATGATCTTCTTATTTCTTATAATTGCTACTGTATTTGAATACTAAGTTATCCTTCTATTAATTTATTTTGCAATTTGCAATACTTTTCGTACGTAGGCTCAGTTTGCAGTATCATCATCTATTCTTTTAATGAAGGCAGCCAAAATTTATGTAGTAGGGTAATTCTCCAATGTTACAACCCTTGTAGTAAACTAAAATTTAAAGCAGTTGATGCACCTCTTATCTACTTTATGCAGAGCTATTCTTGTTGTTGAATGGTATTTTTGCGTTGCTTAGACATATTAAAGAGTTAAGAGGATTTGAGTAAGAACTAAAATTTTGGGTTTTGGGTTGAAATATGGTGTTTGCATTTGTTGATATTGTAGATTGTAGCCCTTGTTTGCAATTTTTCAGCTCCTTTTGATTCATCAACTACAAGGTTTAAGCATTAGGAAGTAGAAACTCTTCTCCATGTCTTTGGGCATGCTCTTCATTCTTTGGTTTCGAGAACGGTACTTGTCTTTATAATATTCGCTATCAAATCTTGCTGAACATTAGACTCTGTTCTACTACTAAATTATCTTTTTGACTTTTGAAGGATTACCAACATTTTTCAGGAACCAGAGGAACTCTTGATTTAGCTGAAATGTCGTCCAATCTATTCTAGTAAGTTTTGCGCTTTAAATATTTGTGGACAGCTTAGCTACTAAAGTACATGCATGTTAGTTTATCTAAGTCCAAGAATTCAAAATTGTTTTCACAATACTATAGCAACTGTATTTTAAATGTAACTTAACTGCCCTTCTATGACGATATTAGGTTGATATATAAGATAAAGTCTCTGTTTAAGCCTTACAATATCAATTCTGGTGATATCCAGGTACTATGCATGGAATTGCCGGTTTCTGAGGACATTTGCTAAACACAACTTGATAGGTGAAGTAATACCCGAGGAAGTGATGGAGTTAATGAAAGGTGCTAGAAATCCTTGGCATAGAGGTAAGATTTTATTTTGATTCTTGGCTATGCTGGTAAAGTAGTTTCCATCACCTCAGTTTCTAAATTACTTGCCTGATGCTTTATCTGCTTCTTTACTTGAAGCTAACACTGAGTTTTTGTATGATTCTGAGATCATGGATATTGTTGTTCATGCTGCCCTTCGAGAATATTGTTGTGTCTTCAATGGCAAAAAGAAGAGGGAAATACTTTGTGCATCATAGGTATGTAGTTGCTCCATACCTTCTCGAATATTGTAGCTTCATACTATATGCATAAAAGTTTACCTAGTTAAACAAGGATTTGTTATTTGGCATTGTAGTTCAGATCGAGGATCATTGATCCAGCCTCCATTACAAGGACGAAGAAGCCAAGTTAAATGATTTTTTTATCTATTAGTTATAACCTAATTAGGGTTAGAGAATATGATACAGTCTTCTCCATTAATTGTTAAATGAAGGTCTTGAGATATTAATAAAGTTACTCGAATGTATTTTTTGTGTAATAATAATGCAAGTTTATGTGATATTTTTTGGTGATTTCATTGTTATTATTAATTTTAAATGAAAAAAAAATTGCGACGGGCAATGGTCGTTGCTAAAGACATCTTATTAGTAATATAAAATAACTTCAGCAACAGAGTTTAAGTTTTGTTGTTGGCGGTATTGCCAAAGTTGTTGTAACGGACAAAACCCATTGCTAAAAGTCTAACAATGGCAACGAACTTTATCTATCGCAAAAACATTACTTTCGGCAATGGACTTTATCTATTGCAGCTCCATTCGCAATGCCCCCTACGGCAATCCTTATGCTACGGACATAGTCCATTGCGAAAGGGCTTTTGCAACGGATATAGTCTGTTACTAAAACCTATTTTTTTGGTGGTGGTGGAAGTGATTGCTTCCATGTTGTGGATCCAACAGCGGCTCGAGATAATGAGATTTGGCATTGGTGATGTAGAATACGACGGCGATTGTGGTTGGTCCAGGGGTAATAGGTAAGATGATCTTGCCTACTCATTCTTTCTTGGAACCATTAAATCCACTAATATCGATGTAGCTTAAAATAACTTGATCGGCCAACCCCATTTGATCGATCGTGCTCTGGAATAGAATCTCAATACCGCTACTAGTATCGATCATCATTGTATGCATAACAAATTTCTTCATTTTGAGCATGATCACCAAGGCGTCATGATGTGGAAACTTGACATGACTGGTGTCACAATCTTTAAATGAAATCCCAAGCTGGCGATTGCTCGACTCAGAAAGAAGTTTGGCTTCTTTATCTTGAGGTATGAGATCGCAGCATTCTGACAATATCTTGCGCTTGAATTTGTAAGAGTTGTTAATCTGATGAATTTCAATCATGTTGTTATGCTACATATGGTATAGGTATTTCTCCTCAGCTTGATCTTCTTCGATCTGCATCTTGTAGCTTCCTTTTTTGTATGATTCCAGATTGACAATGTATTTATACATTCTTCCATCTTTGAAGATATATTCCAATAACCTCTGTAAAGTACAACAGTTGTCAGTGTCATAATGATTTACCTTGTGATACATGCAGTACGGTCTGCCTTCAATCCATTCCAGTGGTTGAGATAGACGGTAGAACTTGTCCTTCAATAGAATTGGAAAAATTATGGAGATTCAGACATTTATCTTAGGAAGGATTGGCTTGGGTAATAAATTGCATTTCTGAGGTTTGCCAGTGTTCGCCTTAGAATGCTTTTGATCACCCTGGTCCTCCTTCTGTTCAATACTTCATTTTATAGTTGGACCTTTAGTGGATAGGACGGATTTAGTAGATTTATGTCTTTCGGTCATCATCCTTTTTAGGTCGACATACCCGTTGACCATGGTGATCATATCCTCTAAGGTTGCGGGTTTGTTTAAGAAGATGTGTTTTTATGCTTTGCAGTCGAGCTGGAGCGAGTTGGTAAAAGCAGTAACAGCTATTTTCTGATCGAGATTATCTACTTTTTGCGCAAGCTCCAGAAACTTCTTTAAAAAGACTTCGAGCTTCTCCCCCTGTGACTGTTTAAGACTAATAAGAGAATATAAATTTTCTTCTTAGTCTTTATTGTGAGCATACGTCTTGATAAATTATTTCTGTAATTTATGAAATATGAGGATAAAATCTTCAGGTAGAGAGTTGAACCACTGACTCGATTCTCCCTGTAGACTTGTAGCGAGCAGATGGCATAGAATATACTTGAAATTTGAGTACAACCCAAGTGAATCACAAAATTGCTGAATGTGCTCCTTTAGATTGATGTTCTTGTATTTGCATATCTTTGGAGCCTTTATGTACTTCTATATCAAATAACTCTTTGACAAGCGGACTACTTTGTAACTTGGTAAAATCATCCTTACTACCAAGAGCTTGAGCTTCAATCATCTACTTGATATGTTGATCCATGTGTTTGTGTATGACGTATTGATGTGTTACCTGAATGACTTGGCAAACGAGTCAAGGATTATGAGTGTCGGTGTCCTCACTCAAGCGAGCACGTGCTGGAATCCAAGGTTGGTGCCCTTCTTCTTTGTTCTTCCTCTTAAAACATGGAATGCCGGAGACCTTTGCAGATATTGAACTGAACTTCACCGCCCAAATAAATGGAAAGTTGAAGATCGTGCTAAATATTTCTAGAAATGGCTTTGCTGGTGGCTCCTCGAGGGCCTAATCTTTCTCATGTTGAAACTCGGGAGTTCGCCAAAACTTGATCATAATCTCTGGTTTGGAGAGCCTGTTGAGTGTCCTGCAAAACTTGTAATACAGTTTGCATGTTTGTCATCTGCTCTTCATGTCGTTTGAATGCTGTCAAACAAGCTTATCGCTTGTTTTTGAGCTCTTTGTCGCGGAGCTCTCGGTCAAGAGTTAACTGACACTCAAGCTTATTATGCTTCTCTGCTTCAGTGTGGAGATTTGCCCATAGTTCAAAAAGCTGTTTTGGTCCAACTGAAAGATCGAGTTGGATTCCTGTTATTGGTTGCTTAGAAGTGACCATAATTGGAAATGGATAGTAGAGTGAATGTATGCCTTAGGACATCGTAGAAATGTTTTTTTTCCCATAGATGGCGCCAAATGTAATGGCCAAATTCCATAGCTCAAAATTAGTTCTTACACTAAATGTACTTGTGATAAAAATTAATGCAATGCAAAAAATGATATAGGTGATTTAGCGTAGAAAACCTTTGAATAGGTAAAAAATCACGACTTCGAGTTAAGGGTTTAGTAATTATCACTTTTATTGTTTGAGGCTAATATCTTATTACAAGTGATCTCTTTGAACCAGAAATGCTTGATTAAATTTTTTGCGTTAGAGCCTAGAAAATCTAGTTTTTCTAGTCCCTATCTCCTTTGGAACATTTTCTCTATATAGACCTTACCTGCATCTCATTATCGTGTAGAAGCGCATTCCCTAAATAATGAGGTAAGTGGTAGTTGAATGAGCAACTATTAGTTCTAGGAGACAGCTATCTTTAACTTGTTCGTCTGTTGTTATAGTGCTCGATTCACGTTCTCTATCAGTTCGTGGTCTAGGATGCAATTCTGACAGTGCATGTCACATGTACAATGCATGAGTCTAATATTTAGATGGCTCGAGTTTAGACTAGGTCGAGGGATAGGTCCCTACAAATCGGCCCACATATATTGGTATGGACCAGCTCCAGTGTCGATTTGGCTCTTCAAGCTTTCCCCTTTTGGTAGTGTTAATAGCTTGAAATAAATAATTTTTAATTTTCAAGTATTTTAATTGAAATTTCTCGATCTTGGATATTAGAGCATCCGTAATTTCTTCTTAATGGCTAAAAACACCAACTTCAATAAGGTGTCAATACTCCTTGGACCTCAAGAAGTTCTCCATAATTAAACTCTAATGGTCGTAGTAACCATTGAAATTAGGAATTACCACTTGAACATGATTATCTATCATTTTTGTGAAAAATAGACGAAATCAATAACCTCGGCCGAATGAACTATATCTCAACGGAATACTAAAAAAGGTTATGTTTTTCTTCACGTCGCCGCCTTCAAGCTGTCAAGCCAAAGACCGTGCTTGCTCTGATACCAGATATTAAAAATTATGTTATAAACTCTAAAGAAGAAATGTTTATTGATCAAACTTGGAATGAGATGATATTATTACAACATATAGGTATTAGAGCATAAATCCAACTTGGCTTGTAAAGCCGAAATATAAACATTACCTCACTGTGCTACCTACTGTGGCTATTGTTCCTTTTGTAACTTGACTTTATTATTACACATATACCCATGTGTTTCCCACATTCCAAGAGCATCTCCAACCGTTCAAAAATGGGTTTGGGTTGGGTTTTGTCAAACCAAACCCAAACCTTAACTCAAACGTCTTCCAGCAGTGAGAAAATAGGTTTGGGTTGGCTGAGCTGGCGTTGTCAGAACTCAACCGTGTGTGAGCTCCTCACACTCCAAAAAAAAAACTTGGCGTACTTTTGATTACAACATGGAATTCTAATTACCGCACGGAATAAATTACACCGCCGCAATTAAATAGTTATTTATTTATGTGTGAGAGGAGATGAATAGTTGTGTGAACTAAAAAATACTGTTGCAGACTTAAAAAATATTTTTATTAAAAAAAAACTCGCTACGTCATCAGTAACTGTTAGGAGAGGAAAGTTTGGGTTGGGTGTTTTAGTGTCTGACGTGTGGGCCAGGTCGTCAGAACCCATACTCATAATGCTAGAGATGCTCTGACAAAGAGGCCATAAATAATTCATGGATCACTAATGTTAGCATGGTATATATAACTACTAGTAACTACCCCACATTTATAAATGGACCTATACATGAAAGTACATTTATAATGTTTAAATATTGCTCATGTACCTTAGATATTTTAATACATGAAAGCACTTTTATTTGATAATCCGTCAAGGCCTCAACTTGCACAACTCTTTAATCTTTGGTTTTTAATGGTAGTATTATGGTTTCCCAAAAGAATGAGTACACCACCAGAATTGAGCTTATTAAAAATTGTAGTCATTGATCAAAATACCGAACCAAGTGTATTTATCGACACGTAGCCATTCTAATTTTATCATGGTATTTTGATTTTATCACGATATTCTCATCACTTCATATTTTAATCCTTAAAGAAAAAAACCAGTTTATACCAAAAAATCTGTATTTATCGATGATATTTTTAGTATTTTGATGTTTAACACGATAAATTGTAAGGTTGTTTAAAACAAGTAGAGATGTGTAGGAAAATATAAAAAAGTATTTAGAAAAATGTTCAAGAAAAAGTGCAAGAATCTCAAAAAATATGTGAGCTTGGAAAAGGCATAATTAAAATAAAATGTGAACGAATATGAAATAATTATTATTTATTGAGATAACCATTATTTATTACAACTTGGTATGAACAATCTATATTATAAATCTCAGTTTTGTCCTACATGGCGTCGTTTATCCTACGTGGTGACGATTGTCCTGTGTGGCGAGCTTTGTCCTACGTGGCATAGAGAAATAGTGTTAAATTATGTCAAATTAATTTTAGGCACATTTATTGATTATTTAGCATCTATTGAAAACTTGAAACTGTTCCTTCTCTTCACCTCTCTTTCTTCAGATTCTCCAGTGAAAACGTTTCTCCCAGTTGCATCTTTCTCCATTCAGCAATTTCTTTAATGCTCGTGTCTGGAGAATTCACTCATCAATTTTCTCATTTTTGAATTAAATCTCTGCCCATGATTTTCTTTAAAATTGTAACTCTTTAATTTTCAGTTACAGGTTCAAATTCTTCCTTCTCTCTCTATATCTCAAATTTCAACTCTGAGAAACACCCTTGGGTTTGCTAAAGTAATTATACAAAAAATTACTGAAGCAAATCCAACTCTAAGAAATATCCAAATATAATTCACAATGTGAGAGTTAGACCTACATTGGAAGTACACCCAGATTGAATTTATTGAAGCAAGTTTTGAGTTTTCTCTCGTTATTACACCTGTAATGAAATTCTCAACCCCAGAACCTGTTTTTGTTTTAATTGCGGCAAAGTGAATAAAAAACATGAGTTCCAGCTTTCGATCCTTGGATTGAAAGTACTCTTCTTTTATGTTATTAGCCATCAAGTAAAGAAAATGGAATATGAGATTTTTCCCAAAAAAGATCTATTTCTTAATTTGATTAAATGGTATAAGCTAATTATGTTTGAGTAAATTTGATTATTAGAGTTGTTTATTTTATTTTGAAGAATTTAGTGTTGTTTAGATCAGGTTTTATTATGAAAGGACATGTAATTTGAAGCAAGATGAGTCAGATTAGAAGCTGCGGATGGATATCTTTTTACATAATTCCTCGTATGGCCTTGAGTTTTTATTTTTCAGTATACTAAAATGTATATGTTCCTCCTCTTTTCTCATTAAGGTAGATTTGGGGTTCTTTGCATCAACTTTGAGAACCAGGTACCTTATTCATCGATTGTATCTGTAGCTTTTATAAGTTCCTGCATTGAGTGTCATTGAGTAAAATTATAATCTTTGTTTGAACTTTGAAGAACAAATCTACATATCAAATATGGCGAGTGTATCAAAACAAAATTTGGGGATTTTATCAGCTTAGGTACACAAATTCTTTTTCTATGATTTAATTTTGGGAATATTGCTCCATACTTCTGTCAATATATTAGTTGTGCTTTCTTATTAATACTTTTCTATTTTATTGTTACTGTTTGCTGAGTTTACGACCATTCAATCTTTGCTTCTATGAAATCGCTGACATCAAATAGAGTTGGGTTTTTTCCCCTTAATGTTATTGTACTTTCAATGATCCAATTGCAAAATCCTCCAATGGTGTCTGCTCATTACAGTTGCGGAGAGTTGATCTGCCCTCATACTTTCTATTTATAGTAAAATAACATAAAAAAAAGAACGCAAATAGAAATGGGATCTCTTCAGTTCCTAATGAGAAGAATAAATCTATATCTAAACCCAGTTAATTTTGAATTTGTTTCAAAGTAAGTTTTTGAGTACTACTCAAGACATGCTTTGGAAAACCTATATTGCAATGACGGATTTACATCATGTGATTAATCCCTCCCTTTGTTTGTAGGATACATTTCTTAATGCCCGAGCCAAACATTAAATACTTAAACTTTCTCAAATGATGTAGGATTTTACACGATTTATGTTATTATTAGTATAAGTTTCCCAGACTTCACATATGCCTATTCTTTAGTTTATTTTTACAATTTAATGGTCTACTGGTCTTTTATTGTACCAAAGATGCAGCTTATCACCCACCATATGTATTACCATTGTGACTTATTTTTCATCACATAATCTGGTACCTTATCTGAACCATATCACCATAAGTTTTTCGGTTTTTGATGTACTTCATTTTCTAGCTGAACAAGCTGTAGGAGACCTCAATATTATGTTATGGAATCCTCCAGCTTGGCCTTTCACACTCCACTCTTATTTTTTGCATTTCTTATATTAGAACTGGTTAACTGTTTTTGCCTTGGACGAATAGACACTTGGACTGCCAATATTGTTAGCGCTTGGATGTACTTCTCTATTGTACGTGTCTTTGCAAAGAGCATATTAATATATAGGCTGCTACCATCATTTTTGGTAGCCAAGATTTCCCTGCACATTTTTAGGTTTTTGTTTAAATTTATGATTGTAGTTTCTTAATTAATATGGAAAAAAAAATGCTTAGTTATGGACTTCATTTCGGGAAACAGTTTTAGATCCATTCGTGAAAAGTGGGAAAAGTGTGTTTTATATTTGAAGGGTTGTGCGAGATTCGAAACAGGTCGGTTCATGGACTTCATTAGCAAAAGAAAAATGTACTTTCTGTGAAAACTGTGATTTTGGCTATCCTATTGCGCTAGCAATGCAAATACATGGAAATTTGTGCATATCACTGGAAAATATAATTTTTAGTACTTTCTACCTCTTGGACTGAGTATTCTGGTTCTTAGTTTATTACATGTTTCTCTGGCAGTAATTTTTGGAACTCAGAAGATGAAGATGGAGGAATGACTGGTCTAGGTGGCGATGTTGATACTCATCCGTATGTCTCCTTCACGACCAAATTCATTTGATCTAAATCATTACAATATATGTCGTTCAAATCCCAAATTCAAGAATATTTGTTCCTGCAATAATTAGGTAAAATGCAACAGATAGCCTAATTTGTCTATTTTTTGATAATTTGAATTATGTTACAGTACATGTAGTTTGTGAGAACATATATTAGAGTTAAACCCACGTAATTTAATCGAAAATGTTAAAAATATTTTGGGTTCATATTAGGAGACGTATTTGGTGATTTTATGTTAAAATACTTCATTGAAGCATCTCTTACAGTCGCAACATCAAGAGAACAATAAACTATATTTTCAATTGTCACATCTTTATCACATCTTTTCACAGTAAATATAGTTCTCTTACGAACTTCATAAACACGCTTACATTTTATTTTTTTGACTTAAGTCCTACTTCATGAAATCAGTATACAAAATTCTATTATTACTATGGAAATATGCGATTAAGGTAAGAAAGTGGGGAATAGAGTTTATTGCACTCTTGATGTTGAAAAAAGAAAGGAGATACTTTAATGACGGGTTTGATGGAGAGTTTTAATGGTGAAGGAGATAAAATAAAATTATTGGAGGAGAGAGGGACAGATTTAAAATAAATACATTTTTTAAATGATTGGGTTATTTTCGAATCCAAAATATTCATGTGGGCCGATGGTTGAATTTAGCTTTCCACAATAAATAAAGCAAGAGGTATGGTTGTAGTTATGTTTTTATTTTGATATTCTAAATGAGTTCGGGCTTTGTTCCTTTCCTTTTTATTAATAGAATTCATATATTTATTTGTTCATTATTGGTGATTTGTTAAAAAAATAATCTCTATGATTGCAGGAATGCCCCTAAATTTATAACGACTTAAGGATATGGGGAACATGATAACATTATCAAAACTTAATTTCAGGTAAGTTATTAAAATTTATTTACATGTTTCTAATTTAGGGATTTAGCTTCTTTGTGTATAAGTAGTTCAATAAGTTGAACTTCTTCTCTACGGGATCAGTTGAAACTGAGAATCATGATTCTCAATCACTAAAATATAGCACACAAATATAGATTTCATGATGGAGAGTCATTATAGATCACTAGATAGGGAAACTAATGATCTGATTTATGTCGCCCCTTCTGTGATTTTTCTTTGGCAATATTTAAATTTTCTTTCATTGTTGTACATGAATTTTAATTGTCCTCTACCCTCCCAAGATGCTATATAAAAGGGCAGCATATATTACACTTGCAAAGTAAACCATGCATAACCAAAGTTAATTTCAATGCAGAACCATATCCACCTGCAAAAGAATCTTCATATAGCCACTTAGTCAAACACAAAGTTGATAGGACCCACATGTACTTGGATTAGGTAATAGTTACTAACACAACTTGACGGACCAATTAGTCTCAGTCTAAGTATCCATAATTAGTGCTCTAGCTATAGAGATTAATATTTTTTCATCTTTCCCTTCCCCTTTCTTTTACATATACTTTCTCAGCTTTTCAATTCCTAAATTTGTCCTGAACACGAACATGACACAGACTTTAGTTAAATACGATTACCGATAGTGGTGGATATAAAAATTGAAGGGGATGGATATTTAGTAGTATTACCTCACATTATTTATTTGTGATTCCTATTAACATAAAAGGGAGGACCTATTTTGATCGGTTGTTATTTAGGTAAGTGTTGGTGAATTTTGAATGTCTTAATTGATCAAGATATTTCTAGATTTGTTGAGATGATGCCTCACATATCTTTTCCAATTCAAAGGGGTTCGGGGAGACTAATTGCATGTAGCTGAAATACTAAATGTTTATTATTCATTAAATTTCTTCTCAATAAATCGCTAAGACAAAACACTAAATTCAATTTCTTAACAAACGTGCTTGAATTTTTAGAATCTCTAATTATAATTCGTCCATCATATTTTTTATACACTAAATTTATTCTTCTTTAGTTTATGTCACTCATGTGCCTCTTTTGGGAGTTTCATTGAGTCATATTTGCATTGATTTTAGTTATTTGTAGGCCATGGGGAAGATAGTTAAATTTTCTATTTTTTGTATTTCACATTTTTGCATATTGGATTTTTAGCATTTAGTTGTTATCAGAACAATATTTGATATTCAGCTCAAAAGGTTGAGCGCTTGAGGCTAGAAATAAAATTCCAATAATATCAAGTGATGGTGGTTTAAACCCTAAGATCACGCAGCGTCTGGTAAGTAGCGTCGTTGATCGTGGAAAGCCACAGGTACAACTATCTATTATGAGGTTCTACACATTTGACTCAAGCTCCTACAAAATAAGTTGCAACTAGATTAAAATTAGTTCTTAGTCTTCTGTTTCATGGATTTGTAAAACTTTGATGATTGTCCTTATTAGTTAACACCCTCAAACATAAATAAATATGACTACAAGGTTAATGCATATTGATCTTTAGCTCAAATGATAGGGCACTTGCAATTAGATCACATATTTCAAGAGTTTGTGCTTTAACCCCACCCAGATTATCAAATATTATAAAGTTATTCAAGAAACTAAGAACATTGATATGTTAGTATATTCCTATATATAGACTAGAGCCTTAAACATATTAACTACACTTATTAGTAACTATATGGTGTGTAATAAAACGAATTCATGGCCCACAATTTTGTAAGGGGATACCTAAAACTAATTTCCGAGATACACATTTATTTACCATTATGATATTAAACATTCGTGCGTAGCATATGCTCATAACTTAGTTCAATTACAAATTTCAACTTGAAGTCTAAGAATTGTCTCATAAAGTTATTGATAAACTAATATATATATATATATATATATATATATATATATATATATATATATATAGCGCGGCTCCTCAAATTTATTATTTTTCGACTGTTGATTAATGTTAGAAATATTCCAACAATACTCCTCTCACTTCAAATGTTTTAAATAAAGATCCCAATTTCTTATGTAGTTCTTGTACTTTTGTTTTAACAAGTACGACATAAAGCCCAGGGGAGGGCAACCACTTACAATGATTACTCTAGCTCTTCATCTTTGTGTGTAATTTAGTCTCGAAGATTGGGATGACTCTTCAGGAACATATCCATACCCGAAAGATAGGCCAACGTATGGATGTTCATTACCAAAGAAACCTCCAGACGAGCTGATTTGCTGAGCATCGAAGGGGGACGGATGTGGGTAGTAGCCAGTGCCAATGCTGCCTATGCTCATACCATCAAAGTGTGATAAAAGGGAACCTGCATCATAACACTTATGAGATGAACCTTCGCCAAATCTTTGTGATCTCCTTGTTTGACCTCGTCGATTTCCTCAATTAATTGATCTTTGATGGGAATCATGACCAGAATCTTGAGTAACATGGTCAAAGTCGGCTTTTACACTAAAATGAATATAACCCAATGACTTGAGGGGTAAACACTTTCAACAGGATTGCATATTCTTCTACTAGTGCTACTGGAGTTACCTCTTTTATAATAAAATAAATCTCATACTCTTTTGGGTTTTGAGAATGTTAAAAGTTAAAACCAATTATCTCTTAATACCATCAAATTATAATGATATTTTGGTGATAAATGATAAAATCATGATACATTAACGGTTTTTTGCCATAAAACTAGGCATTGGTGAACCACTGATAATATCATCAAAGTATCAAACCGACAATAAAAATAATCTTAATATTTATCATGGAATAATGAATTTATCAGGGCTATTTTAATCCATGATTGTAGTATAGAGGGGCATGTAACTTCAATTTCTATTGCTTAATATTAATATGTTTTGCTTAAAAAAGATAAGTACCACCACAATATAGCCAGTAAAATCAAATAAATTGACGAACTTCTTCAATGGTGGGGTCACTAGTGAGGGCAGCATTTTCACTCTCGGTGATGGTATGCTCAAATAAATTGAAGTCAGCAACTTTAATATGAGGATTAGAGGTAGTAAAGACTTTTTTTGAAATGATAGACAAAAGTATTAACAATATTATCTCTATCATGGACCCATTCCTCACTAGAGTTACCGATTATGCGCATGTGATTGCGCTTCCTAAGACTGTTATTTTTATCTCCCCCTCTAAGCTTTTCTTCTTGTGAAAGAATGGCTTCAAGCTCATTCTAGAAGTCTTTGTCGCGAGTCTCAGTGTAAGTCGAGGGCGGGTCCATCTGGTTTTTAGCAATGGTATTTCTTAGATTAGAAATCTTGTAAGGGACATGCTCGAAAATCTCTCTGCTCCAAGATGAGAATTCATTCTTGGTATTTCTGAGCTTTCTGCAACGCTCTAGTTGAATCTTGAGTCATTGATATATAGCTTCTTTTATTTCATCTGCTCGCATATACAAAATTTTCACTTATGTCTTAGCAGCCTGAAATGCCATAAATTATTCATGGATCATTGATGTTCGCATGGTATATATAACTGCTTAGTAACTATCCCAGATTTATTATAAATGGACCTGTACATAAAAGTACATTTATGATGTTTAAGTATTGCTCTTGTCTGGGCTTTTTAATATTATTGCCCATGAACTTCCAGCTGAAAGCTGAAACTTTTATTTGAAAATGCGTCAACTTGCCTAACTCTTTAATCATTGGTTTTTAATGTGGTAGCATTATGTATCTCAAAAAAAAAAAAAAAAAAAAAAAAAAAATATATATATATATATATATCAAACAAACAAACAGATAAGATCAAAATATTCAACAGTACACAGTGATCATGGAAACATATGTTTTTCTTCGTACTATATATAATGTAACATAAACTCTCAACGCGAAAGTAAAATTGAGAAGTTTATTACACTGATTTAAACCTAATTTAAAATTAGGGCTTCTTCTAATCTAAAACATAAACTAAAATACAAACTGAGATAACTGAAACCTAATTCTTAACTATTTTAACTTCAGCAACTGAAATACAACAGAACATAGCCTCCCCTTTTATAAAACACGAGGGATTAGAATTAAGAACTATAATTCTAATTTAAATAAAAATTTGCTAAAATGGGGAAAACTTAGGTTTCTAACATTGTGTTGGTTAAACAAGTAAGTACTTAAAATCTATTTATCATCTCCAACAATGGAGATGCTTGAATCAAAAGAACATAATTATAAATAGCCCATGACATGTGGGAAATGACCAAGAGAGATGATTCACATCAATATAATATATATATATATATACATACATATAAGAATGAGTACCACCAGAAATAAAAATATGTGTAAGTTAGGGGTGAGCACTGGTCGGTTCGGGCCGGTTTCCAACCTAATCCAGACCCGAACCGACCTAATTCGGTTTCTAGTATTTAAACCCGAACCGACCCAATATAAGCCTAAAAACTGACCCGCAAAACTTAGGCTTAAACCCGAACTGGACCGAATCGAAACCGCACCGAAACTAGATTGGGTCGGGTTTTCAAAACCCAAATCATAAAAACAAACAACCAAAATCAATCAAATTAGGGGGAAAAAATTTCTTAATCCAGATTTCTCCAAATCCCTTTCTTCTCCACCCCTTTTAACATTCCTAAAGTAGTATAATTAGTTGAGAAGTAAGGTAAGAAACAATGGGGGATTAAACAAGGATTAGTTGATATCCTTGTTGGGATTTTATTGAAGTAGTAAAAGTAGTTTCTCCAAATCTCTTTAATATGATGAGATCAAAAGTTAGCATAAGTGAGAAGTAGTAATCCCCACGAAATCTAGAGCATATCTTTTGGTTTAGAGAATGAGTATTGTATACCTGTACGGGAGATGTTGGTCTTGGATCCAAGATTTTTCAAAAAATTCTTCAAATCCGTCACTATTGTACCTTTTGAAGATGAGCGGGAAGAACTCACTCCAAAAACACCTTATGGTTAATCAAATTTGGTGAGAGAAAAAGGGATTAGAGAGGGAAAGATAGATTGGGTTTAGGGAGTTCTCGATTTTTTGAGTAGAAGGAGAAAGAGATTGAGTTTGAGTTTGGGGCAAGGGTATTATGTTTTCTATCATACTTAAAACTCAAATCGGTTTGGTTCGGTTTTGTGTGGTTCATACATACCTAAAACCAAAAACCGAACCGAGCTTAATCGGTTTATGTATCAAACAAACGAACCGAACTGGACAGCTACCAAAAACAGACCTGATCGGTTCGGTTTAGGTCGGTTTGGTTCGGCTTTGTCGGTTTTGTCAGTTTGTGTTCAGCCCTAGTGTAAGTATAGAAGGGGTACCTCCTGAAGAGCCGATCCGACTAAAAACCTCGTTATCTCTATAACTTCTATTTCGGTTGCACAGAGTATTATGTTTTGCTTAAAAACTGAGTACCACCACCATAGATTAGAAAGCACAATGCAGTCAATAAAAATAAAACCCTTATCCACTCACCGCATTGTTAAGATTGGTGGATCAAAGTTAGTCCCATATCGGGTAGAAGATGTAGATCACACAAGGATATCAGGAGATATATACTATAAATTGTGTTGAGGCCTTTTAGGAACAAAACCCTATACCTAGTCCGACCCAACTAGGTGGTGAAGGTGGGGACAATATTGATGCAATGGGGGCTTGGGCCCTAGCAAATGGTATCATAGCCGATGGTTCGGCTGGGCGTATCTTAACATATCGGCACATCTCTCCAATCGTTCGAGGTGGAGCTCATGTTCTCTTCGTGAAGCTCAAAATGAACGATTGCTCTGGCATAGATGTGTGGTGGTGGTGGACGGTTATTGTTCGAGGTAGAACTCATATTGGCTTCCGTGAAGCTCAAAATGGACGACTGTCGACTAACGGAGGATATAAGGAGATACGGACTATTAAATTGCACCGATGCCTTTTAAGAACAAAACCCCACACCTAGTTCGACCCAAGGAGATACGGACTATTAAATTGCACCGATGCCTTTTAAGAACAAAACCCCACACCTAGTTCGACCCAACTAGGTGGTGAAGGCGGAGACAATATCGGTGCAATGGGGGGTGGGCCCTAACACGCATCTCTCAGATTATCTTGAAAATTTAACATCAGTTGCAGAGAGACATTTTAGTTCAAAAAACGTGAGTATAGCAGAGATAGTGAGCTGCAGGATTTATGCAGCCATGCAGAGGATTGGTGACGATGTGTTGGTTCAAAATAAAGGTCTTCCATTGTTTAGAGTACAAATAGAAGTTGATTTACTGAAAAAATATTTATATTCCTCGCATGATTCCGCAACCATATATAGTAGTGTTTAAGTCACTTTGTTCCAGTCAAAGTAATTCAAGATAAACCGGAAAATTTATTCGAAATACAACATAGTGCAAGGTTTATTAGGATAAACTTAGCAGAAAACGGGAAAAAGAAAGAACACTGCATCTTTAGCGATTATCACCCAGAACTTAAATTTTTGATGTCAGAGCGACTTTAGCACAATTTGTTTTGTGAAGAAGTAAGGATGAGCTGAACCCGAGCTTGGATGCCGTAATATCAAACTCAAGAAGATTGTCCTCTATCTGATATGCACCTATAACAATTGAAGTTTCAGGATTCAAACCTCCATCCACGAATCCCAAACAATGCACATTGTTACCAACATCAACCATGGAGTTCCTTCCTACAATCCTCCAATAAACGCTCTGGCTTTGCAAGACAAGATCAATATTTGGGACACTGATGGTCTTAGAAGTAAAACACGCACTGAATGGGGCCACTGATGCGGTTCTCGTGATCCCTATCGTTCCTGCTTCCTTGATGAAAGCATTGGTGAAAGCATTGAAGATTGAAGTCTCCATCGTAGTGTATCGATTGATTGTGCTGATCTTTGTTCCTCCGCCACCCCGTTTACCAATCAACAACAGGGTCGTGTTGATTGATAAAACGGGTTTTCCGTTAATGTTTATCGCCTTCACCCCAATGAAATACTCTATGGAATGCTCACCCCTAACAAAAATCGCTGCGGTGCTTACTGGATTGTCAAGGAGAGGTGTGTACGTTAGCTTCTGAGATATATACGGCCCGTTACCGAAGAATATAATGCCGTTTGATTTAGTTGAAGGCGAGAGACACACTGCAAATTTTCGGTCGAACCTCAAAGAAACGGCCAACTGAGTTGGAAACCCCACCCGGTCTTTTCCTAGTCCTAGCATGCCCGTGACACCGCTAGCGAGACCTTTCACTATATTCTTCGCTCCACAAGTGAAAAGAATGTTAGGGACCGTGACCACTGATCCACTAGAGGATTTGAGGGTTACCACGTCTCTAGCGAACTCTCCCCCCGTACCTACTCGAGTGATGATGTTCTCGGCGTACACACTACATGTGTTGTTATTGCACCCGGGTTTAGGACTGCTGTAACATGTACTGCAACCGCTAGATCTAACGAACACGCATTCGGGTGAGCCGCATTGGGACGGTTGATAGGTCGAAGAAACATAGCCGGAATCTTCACAATTGATCCATAAAAATCGGTTACCAAGATCAACGCTAAGCTTCACGGGCGCAAGGGGAGTTCTTTGGTTGATATGGGTCAAATACTGCTGTGTTCTACCATCTTTTAATACAGGGAGGACAAGAGTTCGAGGACGAGACGAGGTTTGAGCATTAGAAAAGGTGGTGGAAATGAGAATTAGGGCAAAAAGGTGGAACAGCTGAAGAGAATAAGAAGCCATTGATTTATGGAGTAGGGAGATGTGCTTCACTCTCTATTTTAAGCCCTTTTATATAGACATATCTTGGGCGTCCGAGTTAACTCGGCGACATGTCTATACTATACCATATGAACAACACGTGAAGGAAATGATTTTGTTTTGCAAGGAAAATTTTTGACCTCTCCTGAGACATCAAACACTTTGTCTCTCACCCTTACCTAAACGCCACGTGGCAAATGAGAAAAGAGAGAGTACTAAGAGCATCTCTAGCAGCGAGTGTAGATTTGGGGTGGGTTCTGACACCCTAGCCCACCAAACACACAACTCAAACTCAACCTCTCCCAGCAGCCAGTGTGAGTTTGCCAACGTGTTTTTTCTTTTTTTAAAATTTAGAGGAGATTAAAACACCACGCGGTAAAAAGAATACCGCGCGGGGTTCTAAACACCGCCGCATTATCTGTAAATAAAACTCACTAGTGAATTCGACTATTTTCTTGTTTTTTACATCTACATCTCTCTCAAAAATCCCTTGGTAAAAAAATCATAGAATTCCGACAAAATCAAAATGCGTATGCTAGAGGAAGACCCACACCCTAGTACTCTGCCTGGGCTTAGAGGAACAAAAGATTCAGAGCGTTTCGTAACTCACTCGAGGTCCGGAAGGAAGAAAAAGTGGGTGGAATTTGAAGATGTTCAACCCCAAGATATACCAAACCCAACCGAAGATAATATCCCGCGGATGTGTATTACCCAACTCCCAGACGGAGTCAGTCACATCTATTGCACGGGAAAGGAACTCACGGTAAGTTTTAGTGTAATTGTAAAATTGTTTTTTCCATAAATCAAGTGTTTGACAAAATGCCTCAATTAACAGAATCGGGATTCGATGCGTGTGCACGACACATTCACTACGGTGTTCAAAGTGTGGAAGGATATTGCCATACTCCACCTGTAAGGGACACCGTGGTGAATATTTTTGGGCAGTTTATGGATATACGCTTGGGCAATTCAGATAATCGGTTAATTCAGGCGCTTACAGAGCATTGGTGGCCGACCACACACACGTTTCTGTTCCTTTGTGCGGAAATAGGGGTCACTCCCCTTGATTTTACTATGCTGACATCATTGTCCATCGGCCGATATCCGACACAGGTGCCATATGATGACACATGGTCTATCTTATCCAATGCGAGGCAATTGCTCCCCAACATTAATTTTAGCCATATAAAGAGTGGGAACGTCAGCATTGCACATTTGAGGACGTACTTGACCGTCGAAGCTAATCGGGGGGATGATATTACTATTGCTCATCCTTTTATCATCTTCATGATGGGACATTTGTGGTTCCAAACTGCCAACGACACCGTCCCGCTTGGATATCTCGCGACCGTGAATGATTTGGACTCGGCTGCCCAATATGGCTGGGGTTCTGCTATTCCTGCTTCCCTGTACCATGGTTTGGATACCGCAGCCACGACCGGGGGTGCCATCACTGGATTTGTGCAACTTCTTCCGGTACACTAGCACTTTTTCTATTTACAAATCAAATATCTTCCAATAAATGTCTTAAATATAAATTATAATTATTTTTTCTGTTATTCCAAAATGCAGTATTGGTTTTACGAGTATTGTGGGGTTGGCCACCTTATAGTCAAGGAAGAGGTAAAGTACCCGGCCTATCTGCACCTCAAAGCATGGAATAGGGGGAACAGGAGGAAAACAAATGACCAGGCGGCCAATCTGTTTATTATAGGGAGATTCCATATTGATCACCGCACTATTGAGACGATCACAAAGGAACCTTGGTTCGATTCTGCAGTGTCTGAGACAAAGGACGTACTGAATGCAAAACTTCTATCCCGTAAAAGGATACTACTTCAAGTACCAAACGGAAACTGCGAATATTACTTGGGGGATAAATGTTGGAGGCAGGTGACTGACGAGGAGCGTATTCCTTTGGATCCTCCGCTTAGCATGTCGCCACATTTTAGTCCAGCAGCTTTACATGAGATGAGATGGCCGGGCTCGTTGACTGTGAGCAGTTTGTGGTAGGGGAGGAGCGAGAGATTAATGCCTCATACTCGACTGAACAAACTTCGGAAGTAGGTCACATGTTGACAGATTCCCAAAGGATGGGGAATTTAGATTTGTTCGTACCGAGTGCACTCAGAGCTGGTATTACACCCGTGGTGGTTACGTCAGCGTCGGTTCATAGCTTGTCCCAGGACTTCAGTTTGTCTGGCGAGGTGGAGGGGCCAGACCTGGGGTGGCACATAGAGTGGACAGGGCGGCGTGAGAGACTCCCCATCGCCTGCTTGAGGAACCCGCCACCCATATCTTCATCCTACGGTACAGAGGAGCTGTGGCACCTGACCCATGGTATGCGGTGACTCATCCTTGCAGAGTCTGCGTGGGACGCAGAGAGGCTCCAGAAGGTGGAGGATGAGCTTGCTATTGCCCGCAGGCAAATTGACAGTATAGATCATCAGCTATATGCCCATGTAAGTAATTTATTTATGTATTTATTGCGGTGTTTTTTCTTAATGTCATATTTATTTTGTCAAAATATTTATAAAGTTTCTTTGTCCCGTTCAGGACCTACAGCTGAGGAGGGGGCGTGACGTACGAGTGGTGCCGCTACCACCTAGAGGAGGCGCGAAGACGAGGCAACGTGGATCTGGTCCGCGAACCAGAGGTGTAGTACGAGCCACAGGGGGTGGGATACTGGAGATGATTTTGAGTAGATATAGGTGTTTTGGATGTTTTTAATGTTCATTAGCCATTATTATCTAATGTTGAAATTGACTAAAGTTTTTGTTGAAATTGATTATTTCTCTATTCGAATAAATTTGCACTGAGGTGTTTTATATTTCTACAGACTATTTGGTGATATTTTTAGGTTTTTGGCAGAGTTTTTTCAATGTCTATTCGAACAGACTATTTGTCTGCTCGAATAAATTTTAACAATTTGGCATTGAGCAGTTTTATTCGAATAAAATCTAATTCTATTCGAAAAAATTGTCACTGAGAAATACAAATATAGATTTGGCGGTAAAATGAACACCGCGCGGTAAATGGAACACCGCGCGGTGTTTATTTCACTACTAAATCTAGGGAAAAAGACTCACAACTTCTTTCCCTTTTACATTTCTCTCATTTTTACACTTCTCTCTTCCATTAGAAACTTGTTTACCATTTGGTATTACACCCTTCTCTCAACTCCACAGCCACAAATGTCTTCTTTATCATCCGATTCATCCATACCTGTTCCTCCAGGTTTATCGTCGTCGTCCTCCGATGATGATCTTATCTATAATTGTGCGGCGGCAATTTGCGTTCTGCACCAAGCTGCAGTAAACATTGCAGTTGAGGATGCAACTTCGAGTTATGGCGGGAGTGTCATGGGCCGTAAGGATAAGAGAAAGAAGCGAGATCACCCATTGGGGCATTACGGCATTATACGAGACTACTTCCAGCCAAATTGTACATATGAGTCATGGGAATTTTGGCGACGTTTTCGTATGAGTAGAGACATGTTTATGCGTCTATTCGATGCAGTCGTTGTGCATGATCATTATTTTGTACAGAAACCCAACAATGCTGGTACTATGGGGTTATCACCATACCAGAAGGTAGTTGCAGCACTACGTTTCCTAAGCTACAGTGTTACGACAGATCTTTTTGACGAATATATCCGAATAGGAAAAAGCACAACCTTGTTATGTGTGAAAAGGTTTTGTGTTGTGGTTATACAAATTTTTGGCGAGGAATATCTTCAAGCACCAAATGCGGCCGACGTTGAAAAGTTAAAAGTGATCGAAGAGTCACGGGGATTTCCCAGCATGTTAGGAAGCATTGATTGCATGCATTGGATATGAAAAAATTGTCCCAAAACTTGGCACGGTCAATTTACTGGTCATTACCCCAAGATGACACTGATTGTGGAAGCGGTAGTTGCACACGACCTTTGGATTTGGCATGATTTTTTTGGGTTACGAGGGTCTAACAATGATATCAATGTCCTGTAATAATCACATATTTTCACCGACCTGGCCGATGGTATCTCCCCGCCTTACAATTATACAATTGTCGGGAAAGCTTATGATATAGGGTATTACCTAGCTGATGGCATATAACCCAAATGGGGAACACTTGTCCAAACCATATCCAATCCGGTTACAGTGAAACAAAAATTATTTGCTCAACAACAAGAATGTTGCCGAAAAGACGTAGAACGGGCGTTTGGGATTTTACAATCTTGGTTCAATGTTGTAAAAAATCCAGTGAAATTATGTGACCCCCAGGTTTTGAGCAATGTCATGAAGGCGTGCGTGATAATGCACAATATGATCGTTGAAGAGGAACGGGGTGTATTCCCATCATACTTAGACTACGATCCGGTCGAGCCGTCAACTATTGAAGGTGAACGGTTCGATATTGTACGCGAACGCGGAACAATAGAATATTTTATATCAAAAATGAACCGGATTCGAAGTCGAGAACCTCACTTTGATCTAAAGGATGATCTAATCGAGCATTTGTGGGCCGTGAAGGGAAATCTTCAAACCTAGTACTCTATTTATTGTATTATCTGAGTATTATTCATGTAATTTAATGTTTCTTGTCGTACAAGTTTATTAAACAAGTTTTTGAAATTGCATTAATCTTGTATTTGTTTTAACACAATATTATTGGAAATAAACATTTCGAAAATAAGATTGCATTCTTCAATAGCAAAGTACATTATTCAGACGATTATATTATTGGAAGGTAAACTACATTCTTGGAAATAAAACTCAAATATACAGCAAAGTTAAATTACATTTCATCACCACTTCAAGTACCTGGTCCGCCCCTATTGTCCAGATGGTCCATTATCTAAGCTTGCCTTTGTAGATAGTATTGCAATTAATTTCCAGAAAGAGTACTCAAGTCTTTTTCCATGATTTTGTGATCTTCCTTTGCTTGCTCCAAATCCATTTTGGCTTGCCAGTGTTGCATTGCTTCTACTCTTCTTCTTTCATTTTGTTCTTTCGCTTGTATCTTCTCTGACCGTAGTTCATCCAGCAGAGCATGGACACCGCTACCAGATTCAGTAACACCATCCATTGCTTTTTGTGATGCAATGTTCTTTCTATAGAGATTTTGGCCGATGGGCCTACTTCCACCCTCATACAACGAACCATCTAAGTCAGAATTTGGGCCCGTGGATTGAGGTGTAGGTGGGTCGTCTGGGTCCTCCGATAGATTGTCTGATCCAACTGAGTTCCCCAGAGAAGAATTGTCCAATGTTCTCCTAGCCACATTTCTTGGTATATTCACCGCATGGTTCAACCCATCATCCCTTAGGTTGGCCCATCGCGGTTCTCGCGCCAAAATCTTATGCGCTTCACGGTGTTTGAAGTCATTGCCGCCATTCAAGCCTTTATAGATTTTGTGTGCATTGTTTTCCTACAATTCGTAAAATTACCTAATACAAATAAATAACGTGTATATCTACAAGAAATAATTGAAATTGAGTTAAAGGAAACTGTAACGTACCCGATCTTCTTCTATTTTTCCGTTGTTATTCCTAAATCATTCTTGAGCAACTATCCTCTTATACGCCACACATTGTGCATTAAGGTCATACCACTGAGATTTGGTCGACCCATATGATCATCGTGTGGGGCACTCGGGGTCTCTGTTAAATGCAATGTTGACATTTTAATGGAAAGTAAAACCCTTTGTGTGGCCATTTGTTTGGACAGAAGTTGTTACCCACGTCCTTGTGATACACATAAAGTCTGTGTCCGTCCAATGCATTCCAGCATCATCCGTCTCGTCTAAAAACTCAGCATCATCTGACACTTGCACGCTTGGTCTTTGTTTTGCAGGTGCTCTTTTCTTTCTTCCTTTTCCTTTTTCTTTCTGGGGAGCCGCCGCTTCAATAGGTATTGATGCATTTACATCACTTTGACTATGCTGAGTTGATTCACCATGGAATATATAGTTCTAAAAGTAATTTGGCGGTTAAAAACTTTAAGGTTGAGTGAGCGAATAGGGTTGATAGTACGGGTTAAACGCCTGAGGATGCGATTGAGATAGTATAAATAGATTTTGATATTGTCCATAACTGGGATCCCCTAGCGACATAGTAAACGGAGGTGGGTCTGTGATATGAATTGAGATTGAAATTACGATGGGTTTTGGTAGAGGTATAGAGTGAATTGTGATAATGGTTGTTGAGAAAATGGTGCTGAAGGTAGGTTTTAAGAGGATGGGGCCGACGGTGTAGAGTTATTACTATTAGTGCCGGAGTTCGCCATTTGGGGAGAGCGTAGAGGTTCTCCTCTGCTTTGAAATTGATTTTGGGGAAGAAGAAGAAGTCAGGGAGAGTTGATCAAAATAATTGAGTTTGGAGGTGCTTAGATCACCGCGCGGTGTTCCTTTTACCGCGCAGTAAAGAGAACACCGCACGGTGATCTAAACACCGCCAAACTCAATCTTTTTTTAGTGTGATTTCCCCACACTCAGTTGAGTTTTTGTTGCTCCAGGTCACAAAACTCACACTCAAACAGTGCCTACTAGGAGACGTTTGGGTATGGGTTTGAGTGTGGGTTGGCAAACCTAACTCAGCCCACACCCTGCTGCGTTTGCTTTAACTGACTTGAGCTATTAATTGATGATAAGAGAGAAAATCGTATTTGTTCTTTTAAGGTTTTACAAAATAAAACCTTGAAGGTCTTTGAAAATTTGCTTGGTTAATTGTGAGAGGTTTCTCTCAAGAATCTATCAACAGCCACATCAAACTCAACTACAGCTGGGCAGCAGTAGATTCATGAATAACTGGTCTGATTTGGTACTGTCTGCAAGCCATGGAAATCAGTCTCTTTAGAAAAGCCTAGGAAAATACCGTCTCAAATTATTTGGAAAATGAGTACAATGGCGAGGGAGAGATCGTACATCTATAGTATCGGGTATAATCATTTGTACAAAGAGAGACTGGAGGAAAGCTACCCTCTCGAGGAATATCCAGCATGTAGTCATAGTTGGTTGTTTGCGGCTAAATGCGATGATCAGTCGCGGGAAAGCCGTAGACAGATGGAAAATGTTTTTCATTAAATCCCATTACTAAATGCCGCATCGGCCTTCCACCTCTTAAAATATTACCATTTGTTCGCATAGATTTTAAGTCATGGTTCATTATGGATGCTACATTATCTTCAAGCCCAACTTTAAGCAATGAGTGCATGTGATTGCGTTGTCATGGCTATTATCGCTAGGATGATAATTTGTCCGACACGGTTAATATTCTATGAACCAGGGGATGATACTTGGATGATACTTACTGTAACGGCCTATTATATGCTTTAGATATTTCGAAAAGAGTTGTGGAAGTTTTCTATGTTGGTCAATCTTCTAAGGTGAAGCGAATCAATTTACCAGAAGAATACTGTGGTCAAGAAGAATGGATCTACATAATAAAATCATTTGTTGTTACGTAAGATGGGCGACTTACTACAAGTTCAACATTTTCAACCTGGAGCGAAATCTCAAAACATTTTCAACCTTGTAGGTTTTATTTTGTAAAACCTTAAAATAAATAAATAAGATTTTCTCTCTCATCATCAATTAATAGCCCAAGTCAGTTAGTACTCTCTCTTCTCTCATTTTCCACGTGGCGTTTAGGTAAGGGTGAGAGACAAAGAGTTTGATGTCTCAGAAGAGCTCAAGAAAATTTCTGTTTTGCAAGGCAAGTTGAAGTTGGGGTGGGATCCCTCATGGACCATTCAATTGGAGCATCTCCAGCAGTGTCAAAAACAAGTTTGAGTTGGTTTTTGTTGTCAGACCAAACTCTAACTCAAACTCAGACGCCTTCTAGTAGTTAAAAAACGGGTATGAGTTTGCTTAGCCAGCCTTGTCGTAACTTAACTGAGTGTGGGGAGCTCACACTAAAAAAAAAAAAGTTTGGCATATTATTGATTACCGCACAGTGGCAGAGGAATAAAGATTAGCACAACTGGTCCATACACTAAGATGTAGACTCCAATCTTTACTGCTTTTACCAATGCTTTCATCAAGGAGGCTGCAACGATAGGGATCACGAGAACCGCGTCAATGGCCCCATTAAGCGCATGTTTTACCTTTAAGATCATTAGTGTCGCCTGGTTTATTGTAAAGATTAAATATTATTTTAATTATATTAAGAAATTATACACGATCTAATAGATCATTATATTGAGCAGTTGGATCATAGTCTCTTACCATAAAAAGGAATACATGCAGAAGAACACCAATTATGAGAAATCCACCGATCCACATATGATGTGTGAACAACGAAAGTTGTGTTCCATGGTCAGTAGCTATATAGATATGGATAATTAGGGGGCATGAAATACATATGGTGGGTTACAACAATGGTTAAAGAGCCAAACATAGGTAGGTTAAGAGCTAATTGAGCATGCCATGATGTAGTTAGGATCTCATAAAACCCTTTATGACCCTGGCCTATAAATGGACCTTTATGAGCCTAGGCTATGACTAATGAGTGCAGTTTAGCGGTCTTGGGATTAGGAGAGAGCTTCCTGCTCCTTCATGGGATTTAGTGACACGTGGACAATTATATCCTAAGTAAAATAGCTTTTGGTTAAATATACAAACTACCCAGTTTACCCTTGAAGACCTTGACAAGTGACATGGGTATTATTCGTATGATTACCTTTCTATTAAGATGCACATTTTATAGAAGACAACTAGTTATCAACGATTTGGATTATAATTTTCAATAGTTGTGCTATGAATTACGTATCATTGATCGACCATCGCATAAACATTTAATGGCTTTGTATTTTGTTTTAGAAAGGATGCCGATAATATGTCATGTACAAAATTCAAGGGGACAAATTATGCATCATCTTCGACCATCGGGTAGAGAAGAATACCATTGGAGTCCATTGATTTTTAGTAACGAAACATTAAAAGTTTGGCAAAAAAAAAAAAAAAAAAGGCCATGACTTCTCTCTCGTGAATTTTTTTAGAAAGATAAAAGCTTTCAAAGGGCAGATTAGGTATTTAAAATTGAAGTAAAAGCATTTTAACTTTCTAATACATGTCCTACTCCCGGGACCGCTAAGATGCACTCATGACCAATGCCCCAATATGATAGAATCGTTGTTATCCTCGTAACTTATGTTGAGTCGCAACCGCGGAAGCCACAAACTCTAAGTCGATTTGGGTTAGTCACACACAAGTACAAACAAAGAAATATACACAACACCAAGTTCATAGTGGTTCAGCAAATTGCCTGCATCCACTTTCGAGAAAGAAAGAGAGAGAGAGAGTTTATTCAAGGTCCCAATTACAATCGCTCAAACCCAATTATGATTTCTCACTCAAGAAATCCTCTCCAAATGTTCTCACCAAAGGATTGTCAAAAGGATATACCTCAAAGAACTTAAGTCCCCCTTTATATACTAGAGGAACTCTTTACAATCGCTTATATCTCGAGGCAAGTCAAGGGTTCCAAAAAAATCTCAAAATTAAGTTTTTCCAAAGTCTATTCGAACAGACTATTTGTATGCTTGAACATACTATTTGTATTCGTACTTCTATTCGAACAAAAAGTGTTCGGTATGGCCTGTTTGAATAGACATATTGTTTGTTCGAATAGAAACTTAAAAACTTAAATTATAATAATTCTCCACCTCGGTGAAGATTTCCTCAACCAAGCAAACCCAAACGAACATAGCCACCATCCAAAACAAACCGAAATCTGAGCCGAACATAGCCACCATCATAACAAAACCAAACAAGCACTCTCCTCTATCAAATGTCCCTAAAGACCCAAACATATAACCGGCCCAAGGAAACCAAACAAACTAAGTATTCCCAAAAGGACCAAATCCGAACCAAGCGTCCCAAAGGACTAATAACCAAACCAAATATCCCCGGAACCAAAATCCAAACCAAGCGTCCCAAAGGACCAAATCGAGCCAAGCGTCCCAAAAGGACCTAAATCAACCGAACGTCCCAAGGAACCAAAACCAAACCAAGCGTCCCAAGGAACCAAATCTAAACCATGCGTCCTAATGAACCAATCAAACCAAACGTCCCAAGGAACTAAAATTGACTGCACCAAATCAATGGTTGCCTACGTATCTCCATGGATCAAGTCGCTTGTAGTTCATATAATCCCCATGAGAGGCCAAATCAATCCATAGGAAAGAGACGCACCATTCTATTCTTTCTATCTCAATGAATCTCCATATCATGAGTCTATTTGTACCATTATCTCAGAGACCTCTTCAAACCGTATAACGATATCTTCATTAATTGACACACATCATCATTTCTAGCAATAGTAAACCCACTCAACTGAGTCATATTGATCTCTTCCTTTAACTTCCCATATAAGAACGCCATTTTAACATCGAGTTGTTACAACTCCAATTCAAATGTCCTATAAGATACAATTGGAGAAGTATTTTACCACTAGACTTGCCTTAAAGCGTAGCATAATCTTGAGATCCTTGTTTCCTTTTGTAAACCCATTTACCACCAATCGCCCTCTTTTCCTTAGAAAACTTAATTTAAAAGTTGCCAAGTTTCATTCTTGCGAAGAGAATACATTTCTTCTTTCATTTCTCCCTCCCAATGTTTAGCCGTGGAAGGAACACCTTCAACAATCGATAGTGCATAGGCTACCATGGCCTTCGCCTTTAGAAGTACCATATCCTTTGTAAGCCGTTCCGGCTTACCCATATTCTTCTTTGGATTACTTGCAATTAACTCCACAACCGGAGTCTCCTCATCCGTACTACCAAATACTCCACCATCATCTGTGTCTTCATCATTTGGAACATATACTTATGGATCATCACCCATTGTCATACTGGTAGATGATACCCCCTTTTGTACAGAACACTATTGCCAATGTGAAGACACATTAATCTCCACCCGCGCTGCAGTACCTCTTTTGTCATCTCCTCTGTGTGCTCAAAGCCATTTAACTTCATCATAAAAGCCTTATCAAAAGTGATATCTCTGCTCAGAATGATCTTTCGGTCACTCATATCTTACAACTTGTAGCCTTTCACACCATTCATCTTACCCAGAAAAATGGTATTCTATGCTCGTGGATCCAACTTACCATCCTTAACATGATAGTATATTGGACACCCAAATATACGAAGAGTATCATAATCTGTAGAAGTTTGTCCCGACCAAGCTTCCATTGGTGTTTTACCCTCAATTACAGCCGAAGGCAACCTATTAACGAGATAGCATACATATGTCAAAGCCTCAGCCCAAAATATCTTGCCCAACCCAGAATTGGATAACATACACCGTACCTTCTTTAGCAAAGTACGGTTCATGCGCTTAGCTACCCTATTTTGTTGCGGTGTCTCTCTAACTGTGAAGTGTCAAACTATCCCCTCATCCCGACATACTTGTAAGCATGGATCACTAGTGTTCTCCCCACCATTATCTGAACGGAGCATTTTGATCTTTCTGCCAGTCTGAGTCTCAATCAACTTCTTCCACGTCATGAAAATTTCTAGGACTTCATCCTTCCTTCTCATGGTATATACCCATACCCGCCTAGAAAATTTATCCACAAAAGATACTAAGTAATGCTTCCCCTGTAGCGATGCATTCTTGGAGAGTCCCCAAAAATCATAGTGAACATAATCAAGGGTTCCACGAGTACTGCGGATAGCGGTGCCGAACTCTACCCTTGTCTGCTTGGCCAGAATACAGTGTTTACAAAATTCTAATTTGTACACCTTGGCACCTTTCAATTGCCCCTGGTTCGCAAGAACTCTCAAGGACTTTTCCCCAGCATGCGCCAAATGTATCTGCCATAGCCGAGTGATATCTATGGAAGCGGTCTTCTCCCTTCCCGCAGTAGCAACCTCACCAAGAACAGTTGTACCATCCAGATAGTACAAGTTGTTACCACTTCAGTGGCACTTTAATACAACCATGGCTCTGATCTAGGAGGATCAAGAGTTATTTAAAGATTTATCAAAGTCGTTCGAACGACTAAATTCCATCTAACTAGAATTTTGGCCCAGAGCCATTTTTTCATTCGAACGACTTATATTTTTGTTCGAACAAGTTATTTTCATGCTACTGGAATTTTGGCCCAGAGCCATATTTCGTTCGAATGAGTTGGGCTTTCATTCGAACGACCAGGTAAGTTTCTAGGGTTAGTCGTAAAGTCATTCGAACGATTCACTAGTTTGTTCGAACGACTTTGGCGCTGTTTTGGATTCTCAGGCGTTGTTTTGTCTTGAGATCTGTTATTTTATGATTTTGAGTTCCCTAGTATATAAAGGAAACTTAGGTTATTTTCTAGGTTATGTTAGATCTGAAAAAAGTTCTGAGAGAAGCCTAGGGTTTGAGAGATTTTCATTGAAATTGCTTGTTTGGTAATTGAATTATCTATTTTTCCCAAATCCAATTGGTGTTCTTCATGTTTTTCTACTAACTAAAAGCTTCTCAATCGTATTGTGAATTAAGTGGTATCAGTTTTCCAGTTGCGATTCACGGAGGGTTGATTGCGGTTTATGATCTCTATACGTGACTGTCTCAAGCAAGCGAAGGAGAAGCTAGTGAGTCCGTTAAAGATCCATCACAAACATAATTCGAAGAAGAAAGACGATTTGGAGATGGGCAATTCCAGCGATCAACTCATGACTTTGGAAATGATAGTTTCCGGCCTAACTTCTACTGTAGGGGAGTTAGTTGAAAAATTACGTTCACAAACCTCACGTTAGATTCCGTTTTGGCGAAATGGCAAGACCGCTCGAAGAAGAAAGAGGTCTCGATGGGGATGGAGACGATGATAATGCGGGGATGGATAGCGATTCTAGTGATGTCGAATCCGTCAAGAAGCGCCCAAGTTTTGGTACGTCTATGAATCATATGCGTAATCTTCGTCTTGGTTCTAAGATTGAGATTCCAGTTTTCGATGGTTCTGTCGACGCTGAGAAATTAGATAATTGGTTAGATAGGTTGGAGACCTATTTTTCCATTGATGAATATTCCAACACTCAGAAGATTTGTTTATCTATTTTGAAATTCACAAGTAACTCACTCACGTGGTAGAAATCTTATCGGAAAGGGCATGATGTCGAAACTCTAAGTTGGAAGGAATTCAAGGTCTTGGTGAGGAAGCAATTCTATCCAATTGGGTATGAACAGGAGCGATGGTACAAATGGCACAACTTGCGCCAAAGGTTTGGGCAATCCGTGCAATAATTCACTACAGAGTTTCATAACCAAGCATTGGTTTTGGATATTGACGTAGAGGAGTACTATGAGTTTATGAAGTATACGGGGGGTTTGTCGGAGTCCATTCGAAGAGAATTAAAGCTCTTCAATGTAGCAAATATCGAGGACGCTACCGTTAAAGAAATTGCCATTAAAGGCAAATACTTGAAGAGCAACAAGAAAGACAACAAGAATAAGTCGGGGTACAAGGCTAATTGGAAGCTTTATCAGAAAGGGGAGTCCAAAGGAGAGGGGACTTCATTCAAGGAGACTATCTGCAGTCATTGCAAGGTTAATGGGCACAATTCAGATAGATGCTGGAAACTTCACCTGGAGCTTCGGCTAAAGGAGGTGAATGGCAAGAAAGAGAAACGTGCACTAGCCGCAGTGATTGTGGATATTCCGAATTTAGATAAGCCAAATCCTAAGCTTACTCTAATGTTTAAGCAACCCCTAGCTATCGACGAGGCGAGTTGGGAAGAGTTGTTTTTTGTCAGCATTCAGGTAAAATAGAGCTTACTCGAGGCCATTATTGATCTGGGTAGTCAGAAAATTTTAATTTCTGAGGCGGTGGTGAAGAAGATGAGTTTGGCTACTGTGGCTCATCCTTAGCCGTATGGGTACCGCATGGGTGTCGTATGGGTTGGGTTGGATTCAAAAAGATACGGAGTTGAAGATCACAAAGCAGTGTACGTTCAAGTTTGCGATTACTGAGAAGTTTATTAACGAAGTGATATGTGAGGCGGCTCCGTTGGACGTGTGTCAAGTCATCTTGGGTAGCCCCTATCTTTGAGACCGAGATGAAATCCTTTACCATCATGCTCGTAAGTATCGTTTGGTGAAGGATGGGACTGAGTTTCATATTAATGCGTACAAGGAACATCTTACTACCAGTAATTTGGTGACGACGAATCAGGCAAAGAGGTTGGTTAATGCGAGCGGTAAATTTATTTTATTGTTGGTACGACCGATTCAAGAGGGTCCGTCGACTATAGTATTGTCTACTTTGGCAATGTCTCCTAAGCAACAAACCGATATAGGGGATTTACAAGAGGAGTATATAGACTTGTTTCTGGGCATAGAAGGCATACCGAGCAAGAGGGATGTGGAGCATGATATCACCTTGGTGAATGGTGAACCGCTACCCAATATTGGGTTATATCGGACTTCTGTTGCAGAGTCTAATAAGATCAAGAAATAGGTACATGAACTTCTGGAGCAAGGAGTTATTAATCCAAGTTGTTCTCCTTGTGGTTTGCCGGTGTTATTGGTGCCGAAGAAGGATGGGTCTTGGAGGATGTGTGTAGATTATTGGGCGTTGAATAAGATCACAGTGAAGAATCGTTATCCACTTCCACGGATTGACAAGCTTTTAGATGAGTTACAGACGGCTCAGTTTTTCACCAAGTTAGATCTTAAGTCGGGTTACCATCAAGTTAGAATCTGTGAGGGGGATACTTGGAAGACAACGTTTAAGACCAAATAAGGCTTATTTGAGTGGTTGGTGATGCCTTTTGGGTTATGCAATGCTCCGACGATATTTATGCGGCTAGTGAATGAGGTACTTCGTGTGTTTATTTATAATTTTGTGATTATATATTTGGATGATATCTTGATATATAGTCATACATGGGAGAAGCATCTTGGGTATTTACGCAAAGTATTGGGTGTATTGCGATCACAAAAGCTTTTTCTGAACGGGATGAAGTACGAGTTTGGGAAATGGGAGCTAGTCTATTTGGGTTTTATTGTTGGTGGCGGCGAACTTAAGGTCGATCCATAGAAGGTCTCGGTCATTACTGATTGGCCTAGACCCCTCACAGTGATGGAAGTGAGGAGTTTTGTGGGTTCTTGTCAATACTTACAAAAATTTATTCGGCATTATTTACAAATAGCCACACCATTACATTCTTTGACGAAGACTAGAGTACAGTTTGTGTGAGAAGAGCACTATGAGAAGACTTTTCTGTTACTGAAGCGGATGATTATGGCTGCATCAGTATTAGTATTGCCTAATTTGCAACAGCCTTTTGAGGTCGAGGCAGATGCTTCAAACTATGCATTGGGGGCAATCCTTTTACAGGATAGGAAGCCGGTTGTTTACCATTATGAGATGTTCACAGGAGAAGTACGCAACTATACTACCTACGATAAGGAGTTCTACGCGTTATATCAATCAGTGAAGCATTGGCGGAGTTACTTATTAGGGAAGGAGGTTATGGTACATTCCGATCGTAAACCGTTATAGTTCTTATCTATGCAGTCCAAGCTTCAGCAAGCTTACCATATGAAGTGGATGTCGTACCTTCAACAGTTTACCTTATTGATCATGTATAAGAAAGGAGTGGGCAACAAGATGGCTGAGATATTATCTCGACCCCCATTACCAACTATTTATGCTTTGTTGGTAGCTATGCAGATCCAGCCGATTGTTCCTTCTGAGTATTTTAGGGTATGACGACGATAAGGAGCTCAGTGTGATTTACGAGAAGTTGTTGCAGGGTAAGACATGCGAGTATGTTTTGAAGGATGGTTTGATTTATAGGGGCAGTCTATTATGTATTCCTGTGGGTGAAGACTATTTGCAGTGGATTAGAGAGGCACATTGTTCCCAGGTGGTAGGTCATTTCGGGGTTCAGAAGACTCTTTTGAATTTACTGCGTTATGTCTATTGGCCGAAGATGCAGGTGGTTCTTGCTCCTGTGGTTCATGGTTGCGTGCTATGCAACACATCGAAACCTTCCAATAGGAAGATAGGGTTGTACTTACCATTGCCAGTTCTTAGTCGACCTTGGGAGAGTATTTCGATAGATTTTATGGGTGGTTTGCCCATGACCAAGTGTAAGAATGACTATTTTTTTGTGGTGGTGGATCGATTCAGCAAGATGATTATTTTTATTCCATGCCAGAAGATGGTTACAGGGGAAGGAGCAGCGCGATTGTTTTTCAGAGACGTCTGGAGGTATTTGGGGCTCCCTTCTTCTATTATTTCTAATAGAGATAACCACTTTTTGGGGCATTTCTAGAGATCGTTATGGGGGATGATGGACACTAAGTTGAAGAGAAGTACCATTTTTCATCCGCAGACAGACTGGCAAATAAAGGTCGTTAACCACACTTTGGTACATATATTACAAGGATTCCCTTTAAGCATCCTAAGACTTAGGATGAGAGTTTACCGTATCTTCAGTTTGCGTTTAACCCGACAATTCATAGTTTCACGTTGAAGTCTCCTTTAGAAGTTTGTTTGGGGTACTTGCCACAAAGCTCTATTGATTTGGTATTTAGTCTTGGCGACAAGACGATGTCAGGGAAGGAGGAAGAGGAACAAATTAAAGATTAGCGTTTCATTGAGAAGATCAGCAAGGTTTATGAGGTGGTTGAAGCTCAGTTGAAGAAGACTCAAGAAAAGTATAAGACTCGCCACGACAAGCATAGGTTTGAGTATAATTTTGTTAAGGGCGACCTCGTTTGGTTGCATTTGGGTAATGAACGGCTTAAGGGGGAAGATAAGAAACTCAAACCTATCCATTATGGTCTATTTTTGATACTCAAGAAGATTGGTGACAATGCATTCCAGTTGGATTTACCGCCTTTCATGAAGATGTATTCGGTGATTAATGTCGAGCATTTAAAGCTGTTTGAGGCGTCTCTTTTGGATGAAGACTCTACAATCGATACTCACCTACCGTAAGTTGATGACTTATGGATAGAAAGAGAAGATCCTTTGTCGGAGGATAGTATTCTAGAGAGGAAGGTTTATACTACAAGACGGGGTGCTATTGATTCATTCCGAGTTGGGAAGAAGGGTTAGCTACCGAGTAAGTCGAAGTGGTATAGCAGGGAATTGTGCATCGCGGCGTTCCCATATCTCTAGTTCTAGCTTGAGAAGCATCTCAAGGCTCCTAAAGGGGGGAGTCATAATCCTGGAGGATCTAGAGTTATTTGAAGATTTATCAAAGTCATTCGAACGAGGTTGAGTGTCGTTCGAACGACCAAATTCCATTCCACTGGAATTTTGGCCCAGAGCCATTTTTTTGTTCGAACGACTTATATTTTCATTTGAAAAAGTTATTTTCATGCTACTGGAATTTTGGCCCAAAGCCATATTTCGTTCGAACGAGTTGGGTTTTCGTTCGAACGACCAGGCAAGTTTCTAAGGTTTTAGACCAATTAGTCATAAAGTCGTTCGAGCGACTCACTAGTTCGTTCGAACGACTTTGGCGTTATTTTGGATTCTCAGGCGTTGTTTTTCCTCGAGATCCATTCTTTTATGATTTTTGAGTTCCCTAGTATATAAATGGAACTTAGGTTATTTTCTAGGTTATGTTAGATCTAAAAAGAGTTCTGAGAGAAGCCTAGGGTTTGAAAGATTTTCATTGTAATTGCTTGTTTGGTAATTAAATTCCCTATTTTTTCCAAATCTAATTGGTGTTCTTCGTGTTTCCCTACTAACTAAAAGCTTCTCAATTGTATTGTAGATTAGGCTATCTTAAGAACCCCTTTCACCCCATTCTCAGACATAACCTTATAGCCTTTCACTTTAAGTAAACCCGTTGAGATAATATTCCTCCTCATTGTCGAAATATACCGAACCTCATCAATCTCTTTAACTAACCCATTTTACAATTTTAGTCGAATGGTACCTATCCCCATGATGCGGCAAGGATTATCGTTTCCCATCAACACTGCTCCATCATTTAGCATTTTCAAGCTAAAAAAATAACCCCTTTCGGGACAACTATGATAAGTAGCACCCGAATCTAAAATCTATTCTTTTGTATCAATTACACAAGCATTAAATGTTATAGTAAAAAGGGAAATTAGAATCATTACCTCCCGTTTCCGTGTCCTGAGCCAAATTTATAGAAGAACCCCATTTTTCTGCTTTCGTCTTCTTAAGCGCAGGACAATCAATTTTCCAATGTCTCGTTTCCTTGTAAAACACACATTAGTCTTTACCCAATTTATTGTTATTTAAACTGTAACCTTTCGACTTTGATCGAAGGTTGTTAACACTCATCTTCCTCTTGTCTGAAGATCTTCCTCGAACCATCAATACCTCGGATATCGACTCCTCGGACTCATATTTTTTCTTTCTCCGATACTCTTGGTTTACAACTGCCGTAGTCACATCTGAGTATTGCAATAAACTATTCCCGTACGTTATCATTGTGACGAAATGCTCATACTCTTAGGAAAGCGAGTTCAAGAACAATAGTGTTCTGTCTTTATCGTCAATCATTTCCTCAAGATTCGCCAAGTCGGCTAATAACTTGGTAAAATCATTCAAATGCTCTGACATTCTAATCCCTTGTCTCATTTTAAAGAGATAAAACTTCCTCTTCAAATGGAGTCGATTTTAGATGTTCTTCACCAAATACTTCTCCTCCAGAATCCTCTAAATTTCCTTTACCGAGGTTTTATTCATTACAAGGTATTTGATATCTTGAGCCAAACACGAACGAATTTGACCATAAGCTTTTTTGTTCATCTTCTTCCAAACATTTTCCTCTACTTCATCTGGCTTGTCCTCCAATACCTCATTTAAGCCCAATTGACTTAGCGCGTCAATAACCCCGTATCGCCACATGTCGAAGTTATTGGTGCCGTTAAATTTTTTAACTTCAATATTTGTATTGTTGAACATCACCGTTGTATTTCTTTTCGTGGCCGAAGAACTAGATTCAACTATGTCTCCCATATTTCCCATAATTTTCATGAACTAACTAAATCCAAAAACAAATTAAAATTGAGAAACTCTAAGTTACCTCAAAATTGCACAACCGAGAAATCGACCTCGATCTGACACCAATTGTTGAGTCGTAACCGCGGAAGCCACAAACTCCAAGTCGATTTGGGTTAGTCACAAACAAGCACAAACAAAGAAATACACATAACACCAAGTTTATAGTGGTTCGGCAAATTGCCTACATCCACTTTCAGGAGAGAGAGAGAGAGATAGTATATTCAAGGTCCCAATTACAATTACTCAAATCCAATTAGGATTTCTCACTCAAGAAATCCTCCCCAAATGTTCTCACCAAAGGATTGTCAAAAGAATAGCTCTCAATGAACTTAAGTCCTCTTTATATACTAGGGAACTCTTTATAATCACTCATATCTTAAGGCAAGTCAAGGGTTTCAAACAAATATCAAAATTGAGTATTTACGAAGTCTATTCGAACAAACTATTTGTATTCACGCTTTTATTCGAACAAAAAGTGCTCGGTGTGGTCTGTTCGAACATATAAAATGTCTGTTCGAACAGAAACTCAAAAAACTCAAATTACAACAACTTAAAGCATCAAAATATTGGCGATAACTAAACCTATTGAGCAATATGTATTACAAATTTATTTATTGACATTTCTAGAGTGAAATGAATAAAGAGAAATGAACAATTAATGTACTTACATTTAGTAGAAATGCATCATTTGGCATCTCCATATTAGGCGGAGTAGCGGGTGCCCAAACTCAACTTGTTTTAGGATGTGTTTTCGGAATGAGAAAGCCAAAAAAGAGTTTTACTAGAATATTCAATAGATAATATAAAAAAAAAAGTATGAATCATATTGCCCGAGTAATTGGCTCTCTACAAGTTGTTCGTATGGCATTTATAAATAAATAATAAATAAAGTTTATTGGTTATCGGTAGACAACATGTCCCTGATTTAATTTAAAATATATCTATATTACATTACACAATTGTGTTTTTCAAATAGACAAGTTTGCCATTGTCTCAAATTCAAATAGACAAGTTTGTCATTGTCTCAAAGATAAGGAGGGGCTAAAATTTATGGGAAAGAATGAGATCCACTAACGAGATTTGTTCAACTCTCAGGCTTAGGGGTAGTTTCGACAAAACACGTAAAAGGGTAGTTTCGACAAAACACGTAAAAGGGAGTATAGTTAAGTCTTAGTGGTTTGAACTTAAAATACTCAAAAGACTTATTGCTTTTAACTCTCATAATACAGGAACTTCATCTCTCCAAATCTTCGTCTCTCCCAACTCTCCGTTTGCTTCCACTCCAACCTCCTCAAATCTTCTCTAAACCATATCTCTATATGCGCACCTTCTCATAGTTTGATCACTCTACACTCAGATCTTCAGATTTCACCAAGGTAAGCTTAATCTCTCACCCATTGATATCGATAACATTGAAATCGACTCTTTTCATAACATTTAAATCGGTTATCTTAGCTATCTATGGGTCCGCCCTTAACAAATCAAAGGTCGAAATACAGACTTGGTTTAGTTTTGCAGTGAAGAAAGTGTGATTAAGTGATCAGCAAAATGGGTTCTTTCGATATGAATGACAGGAAAAGTAAGTGATCATTACTATTCCAGATTACTGCATTTGTAATCTATATGTGGAGTTACTTAAAACTATGTAGTAGTTTATCGAATAATTTAAGCGGTCTTACCAATTGTATTCTCTTTTTAAATTTACTCTTCACTACTGTTGTGAAGTCCTTAACATCTGCTTTCTTCACGCTTTGCTTTGTCTTCTCCAAGGTACTCTTCGTCTCTCACATCTTCTCTTTTTTTATTCTCTTTATAGTGATTTAATGATTGATAATGATTGATAGTATGCTAATATCAATCTATTTTTTCTCCTTCTCTTTTTTACTTCTCTATTTTTTTAGCTATTATCAAGTCTGCTATGTTATTCATTGTTCTGATTTCTGGAAATTAGTGTAGGTTTCACAATTAATTTATTGTATTTTTGAACACCTGTGTTGAAGTGTCCATGGCAAATCACAATTAGTTTAGGATGTTCTGTCCCTCAAATTTCTAATTGGGCAAAGTAAAACTAAAATGAAGTTTCGCAATAGTACCTTGATTTTCTTACAATTGGTATTCCAACAATTCATTTTTTCCTTCGCCTGCGTTTTCGAAGAACCAAACACAGCTTCAACTTAAGAGGTACGTGGAGTCAAGATGTCGAAGGAAATGTTTTGACTATGAAGGGGAGATATCATATAGGCAATGTTTGGACTTAGACTATATGATGTCTTTTAGTTCCCTGGGACATATAGCTAACGAAAGGAAGCAAAATATACATATATTCACATCCAGCTTTATGTAATTATGGATTTACGATAATGTGAAATTATGCAAGCAAGTGCAACATACAACTTTATATAAAAAGTATCCCACCACTAGGGCACTAACAGGAAGAAAAAATAAATTATAATTAAACATATTTGCTTACCTAGAAGCTTTAGATTTAGTCATATACAAGCTCAAAAAGATAAAACAGGAGCATCTATATCGCAGAAACAAAATGGGGGCAGACTTTGATGGACCTAAACTCTATCCTCAGTCAAAATTTTGAAGTTCCAAGACCCTATTAGCTTCCCATTATTTCTTTTAAGTTTGATGTTTGGAGCCAGATTGGAATAAGTACATAAAGTGCCAGATTAATATAAGTACACAAAGTGAATCAAGTGATAAAACAATGAGGGATAAGTACACATGCAAACACGCAGTAGAATCATAAAATCAAGATGTTTATGTGCTTCACTTAAAAACTATGTCCCAGACAAGGTAACCTTGAAGCTCGATTTCACTAGAATAAAATACCCCACCTTCGCACAGAGCTCAATCACCTTTTAATTTTTTTTTATGTTTTATCTACCTCTCTTTCTTTCTTGGTAATGGTCTAATCAGCTATGAGAAATATGGGTGTTGGTGGATGTCTAGATTGTTCTACAATAAGATTTCATATCCCATCTTTATGCAGGCCTTACAACACCCCTTCAAACAAAACTTCTTTCGATTCAAAAACCGAAGAGTTGCTCTCCATCATATCCATTTCTAACTCTATCTTCATGTTCATAGATGCATCAGAGTCACCGTCTAAACAAGACTTGAAACGCCTTAAGATCACTCAACTTCTCTCAGTCATAAAATCCTCAAAGAAGCCTTTTGATAATCGTTTATTTTATTCTCTCATATCCATGTTATCAATTAATCTCTTTTGACCGGTGTATCACAAAGAAGCTAGCTATGAAGATTGTCTGCTAGGATTTTTTTTCTTCGTTCTTTTTGAATTAGAGTTTATTAGATTTTTTAGAGTATGAATTGAAAGACAAGTTTTTAGAGTATGAAGAGAAGAAGTTTTTAGGATTTCAACATCTTTTTTTTATTGGAGTTGGAGATCCATGTTGAAGAGAAGAGATGACAGAAAGGCTTTGTGTAACTGTCTGCACAATGTAGGAGATGGTGAATCACTACCATGGAACAATCCTTGGTTACCTGAGTAAGAAGATATGGTGCAGTAAATATCATTCTTCAAGGAATTTCTAAAGCAGCAATAGTGGGGTTTATCACTGAAGCCAATCATTACATAATTCCTATTGCGAGGCATATATCTGTGTTGGTCACTAATATTTGAAGAGAGATCACTATAAGCACTCAGCCATTCAGATACAAAGGATTTGGTTGTGTTGGAAACCAATTACAGATGGATTTTTTCCTACAAAATCTGTTTAGATGGCAATTAGTAACAGAAAGAGCAAAATGCAATGGCATAAGGCAGTGCGGAAAAAGATGCAGTTCCTAATCATTCTTTTATTACATGGCTCACAACAAGAAATAGATTGAAAAGTAGGGACATTTTATTAAGGATTGATAAGATTGACACAACGTACTACTCCATAAGAAAATAGAGATCGCCTAATTTTAAGTTTCCTTGCTGAAAGCAAATATGGTTCAAAGTGCTAGCAAGTCTTGGTTATTCAAACCTAATGAAGCTGGGATTCCAAGTTCAAATGTTTGATTAGAAAAGGAAAAAAAAATGTTATTGCAAGGGATAAATTTTCGGATGGCCTTCCCTACAACAATCTACTGTATAATGCATGGATTGAAAGAAACATGAGAAAGTTCCAGAGTTTGAGCTACTGTACTGGTCATATAAACCAGAATTAAATTTCAAGTCGTATAGAAATGCAGCAAGTCAGAGGAGTTATGATACTCATGGCAATAAGTGAAGGGTTGAAGTTAACTGAGAAGCTCTGTTTCAAAAGCTTGTGGGTGCTCTCAGACTCAAGCTGGGATTCAGGTGATGCTTTCGAAATGTTATCCTCCATGAAGAAGTGTGACGTAGTTAAGGGAGGCAAGGATTACTAAAGAAGCATTGGAGAGCCTCTCTTACATCGAGGCTGTTAAAGAGAGAAATAAAAAGCACAGTATTTTGCAGCAGAATAAGATAATTCTGACTATCTTTTTATATTTCCTTGTAATTTTGTACATGTTTTTTCCGATTTATTATATGATATAGCTGATGCGACAAGGGGTAAAGAAAAAAAATTGTAAAGAAAAAAAATCATCATCAATAAATTATGGTGGTGTCTGCCTAACTCCAGCTTCTTCCTAATAAAAGGTAGCGATGTAACTCTATGGACAAATTTATTTGTTCTTTTCATTTTTAAAGGTGCTATTAAATGGTCGATATCCTTCTTTTCGAGATATTTTTGAATATTTTTATGGAAGTCCATTAAGATTTTATAAAGGAGTGCCTTATTTAAGGGATACCATTCCATTGGTCTCATCCTGAAATTAAAAGGTTTATACTAACAAAGTAATTTCAGACCTAAAAAGTCTTGGAAGGGATAATTTGATCATATCACTGTTCTCTCTTCCTACTGTGCGCTAAAGAATTCAGTGTAAAGTGGATATGGATAAGTCTTATGACCATGGAGCTTAACTCTATTAGATTCAGGCATGCTGAGGAACCTACTAATTATTCTTCAGTGTTCGCCAGTGAGAAGGAGGTTGCCCGCGAGAGGCAAGAGCCTTTGGAGGAGGATTTCATATATTATATTTGGATTTGTTAATGGCGACTATTCTATTATTAGGTAACATTCGTTTGTAAACTGTACCAAAGCCTCCTCTGCCTAGGATACCAGAGTCATTGAAGTTGTTTGTTGCCCTTTTAAGTTGAGATAATCACAACACGCATTCTAACAATAGTTCATCTGTGGAACAACCACGCTTATGAGCTTGCTGGAAGAATCATTTGATGTTTAGAGTACCATCTATTAGAGATAATTACATTAACTATGCTTTGAATATCATTCCCATGCTTATTTAATGAGATAGGCGTAGAGTAAATGTGTTTATTGTATAACCAGCTGATATGGTGAACCACACTTTATCATAAAGACTTTTTACCAATCTATATATAGAAAACAACAATAAATATTCTTTAAATTCTACTTTAATTTCGCTACAAATTAAGTTTACCGCTTAGCTTTTTCTATTCATCAGAGGCTACAATGGAAACTCCTCTTCTCATTTTCTCCATTCTCATCTTCACCTTAAGCACCCCACTCTGCACTGCTCTCCTTGAAAATAATAGGAAAGTAAGCACTTTCCCACACACTCGCTCATTCATAATTCTCAAGGTGACTATAATCAGCGATCATGTTCTTACTGTTGTAGGATTACATTGTGTACTTGGGAGAACTCCCCAAGAGAGAATATTCTCCTTTATCCCATCACCATAGCATCCTACAGCAAGTTCTTGAGAACATGTAAAATACTTCAGTGTCTCTCTAATTTGAAATCAACTTTCTTATGAACCCCAATACAGACAAAGAGTGGAGAAGAAGTTTTGTTACTTTAAGCTTCTTTGATCACCTATGTTATTGTAATTAGGTTTCATTGCTAACTTCATTGTAATTAGGTTTCATTGTCTTTGTGAATTATTTATTTACGATATAGGTCAGCCCATCAGGACGTATACGTTTCACAGTGATACAAAATTATTTACATATATGGCACTAATATTCATTATATTTTGGCCTAAATTGTACTTAGGTTCTAATTACACCCATAATGAACTCGCCGCCTTCGCGCAAAAACGATGACAAATGTAACAGAAAGGGTCTTAAATCTCGCGTTCAACCTAATCATCTAAATGATGAAGTTTATTCTGGTGTTGAAGCTATTAAGTATTTTCATAGTTACATATTTAAGGGGCATGAAAAGACTCAGCTTTGTGATGATGACAAATGTAACAGAAAGGGTCATGAAGCTAGCGTTCAGCCTAATTATCTAAAGGATGGAGTTTATTCAGGTGTTGAAGCTATTAAGTATCTTCATAGCTACATATTTAAGGGGCATGAAAAGATTCAGCTTTGTGATGAAGCTGCAATTAGAAGTAAATTATGATGCAGTTAATTATGCATATTAGAGTGGATTTTTTCTTAGTTTAGTTTGAAGTAACGTCTTTCTTTGTGGACATCTTATATCTTTATCGATTTGCATGGTAAAGAAAAATGACGAACAAGTTTAATTATTTTATTATAATGTTGAATGCCTGCTTTCCTAATTTTGTAGTTAGTGTCGAAGGTATGTAGAGTTATGAATTAAATAACTTACTTTATTTGATTATTTTCCGTATGATTATTTTGACATTTTTTTGGATTATCATGTCCTTATAGGATTTTTAGCACTGAAGGCGCGTTACTGGAAAATTATATAGCGCCAAAGGCACGTTGACGTATTCGCCGTGGCGAGCCACAGGTAGTACTAGCTGATTTGACCATTACCAATGAGAGAAACAATGGTTTTCAGTCTAAAGGAAGACAAAGAGCCAGCAAAGATTTTGCATTTCTGTTTGATAACCTATTTGCTAGAAGAGGATTGGTAGGTTTCCATAAGAATTTTTAAGGCCTTCAAGCCTTTAATATCTCCATTAGCAAAGATGAGAATATCATCAGCAAAAAGAAGATGTGATGGGCTGGGGATATTCTTATAAGTGACCATAGGTTTGAGAATTTTCTTATCTCTCAACCAAGAAATTCCTCTGCTGAAAACATCTTCTACAAGAGAAAAATGGATGGGAGAGAGAGGACAGCCATGTCTAAGGCCTCTGGAAGCCTTAAAAAAACCACAAGGACCACCATTTATGAGCACAAAAATATGAGCACTATTCAGAATTACCCTTATCCAGTAACAAAATTTATGAGAGAAACCCAATTAGTTTAGCACTAGGAGGAAAGGCCAACTTACGGTGTCGAAGGCTTGGGAGATGTCGATTTTAAGACCAATATTCCCATTCTTACGAGAAATTCTTAGCTCGTTTGTCAGCTCTGAGGCAAGAACAGTATTGGAATGTATTGATCCCCCTGGCACAAACCCACTTTGTTCAGCTGAAATAATATCAGGGGCAATCTTACTAAGACGTGTTGCAAGAATTTTTGTAATAATTTTAAAAGAAAAATTGCTCAGGCAGATAGGTCCGAAGTTCTCCATTTTGCAAGAATCTTTGGCTTTCGGGATAAGAACTAGGAAATTGGAGATAAAGCCCTTTGGTATAGAAGAATCAGCAAAAAAAGATATCACGACCTTGCTTAAGTCACTCCCGATGACATCCCAAAACTGTTGAAAAAAGACCCTACTGAACCCATTTGGGCCTGGACTACTATCCCCACTGAGACCGAAGACAGTAAGTATAACCTCTTTAGAAGAGGGTTGGACACTGAGCATCAAGTTTTTCTCAGCCAAGACAATACTCGGAATCAAACCAATAAGATCTTCATTTATGCGTGATTGAACATGGGTGAATTTGGTTGTATAGTACTCCACAATATGTTCTTTAATCTCGGTCTGAGATGACAAAAGAGTGCAATTATCAAGAGAGATTTCAGTGATAAGACTCTTTTGAGATCTGATCCTGTGAAGCGCGTGGAAGTATTTGGTGTTTCGCTCGCCACTGATCAGCCAAGAAGCTTTAGCTTTTTGCCTCCAAATGGAATCTTCAAGATTTAGAAGACTATTGAAAGAGATTTGTTTATTTGTGGCTTCCTTCATCAAGTTTTCTAAGTAGTTTTCGTCCAACTGAATCTGAATATTCTCGAGTTCAGCAGCACAAATCTCAAGTTGGGACTTCAAACCCCCCAGATTTTTCTTCCTCCAGACCTTAATTGTAGCCTTGAGCCTCTAAAGTTTCTTCATCAGCACATATATAGGATCTCCCAGAAGACTTTCACCCCAAGAGCAGGTCACAAGGTCTCTGAAGCTGCTGACAGATACCCAACCTGATAAGAATCTAAACGGGATATTGCTAAGCTTTGGAGTTCCTTGAATACTACCCACTAAGGCAGAATGGTCTGAGTTATCTCTAGGCATGTACTTACAGGACCAACCTTCAAATTTGGATATCTTACCATCATTGTACAAGGCTCTGTCAAGTCTTCAAAGAATTCTTGCTCGCCTCTTTTGGTTATTACACCAAGAATATTTTGGACAAGTGGAGAAGCTTTCAGTGAGACTGCAAGCATCTATGCAGTCATTAAATTCTGTAATCGTGCAAGGAAGAGGCCCCATTCCTCCACTTCTTTCATCCCAATTGGAAATGCAGTTGAAGTCCCCGATAGCCATCCATGGGAGGTTAAGATTTGCTATACTTTCCATATCTGCCCACAAATCCCTTCTTGCTGAAATAGTAGCCTTGCCGTGAATTGTTGAGAGTAAAAGTCTGTTATAAGAGATAGTGATATGTTGGGGAGAGGCGGCCACTAAGACGGGAGCGTTGGATGTTTTCTAGAGGCACCACAGATTCCCAATCATGGAATCATAATCATTTGAGAAAAAAACATGACTGTAGTCTGATAGACCCAGTTTTAGAATATTAGATGCAGAGGATTAGATTTATTCACCAGCCGTCGAAGTGAGAGTCTGGAGTATATATTTCCAATACCTCGGATGTTCCAGAAGAGTACCCTCATTGAGAATAAGTTTTGTTTTTTTTTGCTGTTAGACCTAGTGTTTGGATAGCTCTCCCCACCTGTTCCAACATTCTTTTTCTTTGCATTCTTCGGTTGAACTTACCTTTTCTTTCCCGGTTTTTGCCAGACTCCTTCTTGAGCAATCAAAGCACTATCCCTCTCGACATCGTCAACCATGTCTGCCCATTTCAGAGCTGCTTGAAGCTTGATGAGTGCCGTTTCCTTCAGGAGTTGATGTGGGTTTTCAGAGTTATAAGCAGATCGGTCGGTTTCAGCAGTTCCATCAGTTGGCGTAGCTTGGTCCAAATAGATAAGAACATCTTTGTTTATCAGCTTCACCGGGGTAACGTCACTGTCTGCCTTTTCCTGATAGTTTAATGGGCCTTCTTCGGAGATTGGCTTAGGCATTTTGTCGAATACCACTGCACCCATATCCAAACCTTTTCCTTTGGTAAGAGTCTCTCTTTGTTTGTTTTTTTTTTTCCTAATTCTCTTTTTTTAATTCTTTGTGAGAATTTCTTCAGTTGCTGCTGGAACCTCTTGATGATAGGTTTTTTTTGGGTCCTCGGCTCTTTGCACTTGTTCCTTAATAGCTCTACATTCCACAAAAGTATGGCCAATAATCTTGCAGTGGCTGCAAAATTTAGGCGTAGCACCCATCTCAACTCTTTGACAGAAATCTCCATCTTTGACTTCCACCAGAATTTTGCTAGGAACTGGCTCCGCAAGGTCGACATCAACAAGTACTTTTGCAAAGTAGCCCAATACCATTGTAGTAGAAGAATGATCAACTTGGATTGGGGTTCCCAAAGTGTGCCCAAGCGCCATCAAAGTGTCAGCTTCCCAGAATTCGACGCCAAGTCCTGGGAATTTGACCCAAACAAGGGCATGAGTGTTCTTTTGCTTCTCCGAATCGAAAAAGGGACTCCAAGGAGACAACCGGTGCAGTTGCTTACCAATTACCCAAGGACCACCTAACCAAATCTTATTACGGTCTTCTTCGTTATCCAAAAAAATTGTGATGTAGCCTTTGCTGACTGGAATCAATCTACACGTTCCTTTGGGTTTCCATAGCTCAAGTGCTTGTGCCCGAGCTTTCACAATTGAAGTTTTTTGGAGATCCAAATGACATACAAGATTGTATTTGATTCGGAGTAGACCTCGTTGATGTGATTCTTTGGGCACCTTAATGGAAGGAAAATTCCCTCTTCTACCTGGGGTGGGGAGTTCTTCAAGTGAACAGCTTCGACCCTCTTGTTCCTTCGCCATCTCAGCGTACGTTGGTGCGCCATTTTGAGTTGAGCTTGAAACCCTCTGAAAGGAGCTTTCAATCTCCCATAGATCCATGTGTTTTGTATAAAATTTGGGGATTTTCAGTGATTTGGTACAAGATCAATGTAATCGCCAATTTTAGGGTTCCTCGTAGCTCTCAAGATTAATTCCAGCCTAATGCCTCATCCAACGTGATAGCTTGTTTGGTTTTGGTGTTGGCACTCTCCCGGAGAAGTATCTTGGGATCCCCTTGGTGCAAGGTCGAGTCTCAAAAGCTATTGTGGCTCCTCTTATTGAGAATATTAGATCTAGGGCAGCCGGATGGAGTAGGAAGTTGCTTTCTTTTCAGAGTCGGGTTGTGCTTGTTAAGTCGATTCTTACAGGCCTTCCTATCTACAACATGACAATCTACAAGTGGTCGATTACAGCTATAATAGAGGGAGAGAGAATTCTTCAAAACTTGTTGTGGTCTGGAGATTCCCCAAGAAGAAGTTTCTTACAATCAAGTGGGAAAAAGTTTGCAAACACCCTAGTGAAGGGGGTATTGGCATTCACAAATTGAAAAATATAAACATTGTAATGCTTATGAAATTGGGATGGGCTTTCCTAAATGATCAAGACCCTTGGGCAATTTTCCTTAGAACAAAGTTCCAAAACAAAGAGGGTCTCCTCACTCAGTATTATAAAAACTCTTCCATTTGGACTGGCCTGAGGGAAGCACTTGTCTCTGTCAAAGCAAACTCCAAGTAGATTATTGGCTCAGGTAAGGACATTGACTTCTGGAGAGACTGTTGGGGATCTGATATTGTTATTATTAACCTTCTCGACATTCTGGCTGACATATGGAAGCACTGCACGGCAAAGCTTAGCCAAATCATTCATCAAAACTCCTGGCCTGCCCCTTCTGAAGTTGTGGATTTATTGGCCTCTCTTGGCATTGACCTAAATAGCATCGTTCTTAACAATTCAGATATGGACATCAGGATCTGGAAATACAGTCTGCATGGTCTTTTCTCGATTCAGAGTGCTTTTCATCAATCAAGCTCTCACAGCCCAAAAGTTTGGCGGTATCACTTCACTAACAGCAAAGTTATACTGCCCAGAATCGCCTCTTTTACATGGAAATTCTGCCACAACGCTCATGCAATAGAAGATCTTCTTATTCAAAGGGGTTTAAATCTTGTATCTAGATGTTCCTTTTGCATCTATAATCTGAAGACAATGAAGCATCTATTCTGGACCAGCCCTATGTCTTCTATAATCTGGGATTGGATTGTCTCTCTGTTCCGTATCCGAGCTGGTTCTACAATGCTTCAGACCACTTTGGAGTCCTGTAAACACTTGAGTTCCTATGTCTATGATATCTGGAAAGCTGCAGTTTTGAACATCATCTACCTCCTATGGTGTGCGAGAAACAACGTTGTTTTTGAAGGTAAACTCTTAAGCACTAATGATCTTAAACATAGGATCTTGGCAGCTATTAAAGATGTAGCAGCCCTCTCTTGCAACAGTATGGAAAATACTTGTTTTGAGCTCTCCATTGCAGCTGCTTTGGGAGTTCCTACAAGACCAAGAGCCCTGCCCCAAATTCAGAGCTGCACTTGGGCTCATCCTTGGCTTTAAGAAGTCAAACTCAACTGTAGAGCAACTGTTATAGGCTCTCCTGGGAAAGATGAAATCGGTGCAGTCGCGAGAAATCATCTTGGGGATGTACTTGGTGTTCTCACACAAGGGATCGGTAATAAAATGCTCTTCTTCTATGAATGTAAAGCTATTATAGGAGCTTTATTTTGGACAGCCCAAAATAATTGGAAAACTATATGGATAGAATCGGACTATCAGTCAGCTATCACAGACATTATCAAGAACCAAGTTCCTTGGCCTCAGAGAGCTAGATGGAATAGAATGAAGGCTACATTTGAGAAGATTCGTTTTTCTCATTGTTGGAAAGTTGCAAACTTTTCAGCTTCTCAAGCCTCTAAGAGGGGGCTTTCTCTCATGGATGGAAATATGGAAAGTTTCAAAGGAAGACCATAATTCTTAACAAAGATTGAAGAACCAAATGTATGCTATTTTAGATTTGCTTAATTCTTTTATGGGTTTCTCTGGGTCTGGCTCCCCTCAATTGTAATCCTTCCTTATTTATTCAATCTTACCTTTTGCAAAATAAAAGATTAGACCATTACCAATCATCTTAGGATATCCATTATTTTCATGAGCGGTAGTTTTAGCGCCGAAGCGCGTTAATGGACTATTTTGTAGTACCAAAGGCGCGTTGATGTTGTTGCCGTGGCAAGCCACGGGTAGTACTAGTATACATCATACTTGTCTCTTATTGTGTGTACTGGATACACTAGTTATAAGTTATAACTGATAAGCTTCCTTTACACCCTCTCTATCAATATTGGTCACCAAATTTAATTATTCCTATATGCCACCTTCAGACCTTCTATATGTTGAGTGAAAGAGCTGCTTCTTAGCATTCGGCTTAAGTTATTCTTTACATTGAGGGCGTTAATTATAACATGTATATCAACCAAGTGCTCCTAAACGCTTGAATAAAATATAGGAAAGATAATATAAAACATACTGCAAAGTAACATTTCTTTGTAAGAGCACCTCCAGCAGTTGAGTGTGGTCCCACACATTAAAGGAAAAGAAAAACCAAACTCGAATTTAGTCTTTCAAGCAGTTGGGCTGACGTGTATTTTTATTATTATTAATTTACTAGACTTCAAAACACCGTGCAGTAATCTAAATCCCGCGCGTTAATCAGAACACCACCGCTTCATCTATTAAACAGAGCCTGCATCATTTCGTTCCCTCCCCAAACTATTTTATCCCCCCTCGCCAAAATTGCTCAAAACCATTTAAAAAAAATTACAACATCAAACTCATTAAAATGCAAATGCCGGAGAGAGACCCACACCCAAGTTGTAACCCTAATTTTAGAGTGACAAGAGATTCAGAGGAATCTGTAATTCAGCCAAGGTCCAGAAGAAAAAAAAAGGTTGTATTTGAAGAGGTAGAAGAAATTCAAGGCCAATCATATCCAACCGAAGATTTTATTCCACACATGCGGTTTATTACTACTCTCCCAGATGGTGGCAAGGATCTCACGGTAAGTTTTTGTTTAATGGTGAATATATTATTTTCGTTAATTAAGTGTTTGAAAAAATGCTCCAATAAATAGAATTGCGATTCGATGCATCTGCATGGCACATTTACTACGGTTATAAAAGTTTAGAATGAGATTACTAAAATTATGACAGTAAAGGATCCCGTGGTGAAGATATTCGGGAAGTTTATGGATATCAAATTGAGTAATTCTGATAATCGGCTAATTCAGACGCTAACAGAGCGTTGGTGGCCGACAATTCACACTTTTCTCTTCTCGTGTGTGGAGATAGGGATCATTCCATTGGATTTCATAATACTTATATCATTGCCAATCGGCAAAAATACTATACCATTGTCGTATGACGATCGATGAAGTATTATATCCGAGACGATAAAATCGCTCCCCCGCATTATATCCAACAATAAAAAGAGTAGGAACGTCAACATTGCACATCTAAGGAAGCACTTGACCATCACAGATGATTGGTCTAATGACAATACGGTGGCTCGTGCTTTTATCTTTTTTATGATGGGACATTTATGGTTTCAAACGGCCAACGACACGGTCCTGCTTGGATATCTCGAGGTCGTGGCCAATTTGGACGAAGCTCCCTCATATGACTGGGGTTTAGTAATTTTTGCTTCTCTATACCATGGCTTGGATATTGCAGCCACGATTGGGGATGCCATCACTGGATATTTACAACTTATTGAGATACACTAATACTTTTTTAAATGATACAAATCAAATATCTTGCAATAAACGTTTTAAATAGAATTTATAATTATTTTCTGTGTTGTTCCCAAATACAATATTAATTTTACGAGTATTGTGGGGTTGGTCACCCCATATTTAACAATGCGTTGAAGATGACGTCGTATCCTCGCCTCAAAGTATGGGTGAAGGGGAGCAGGAAGATAATAAATGACCATGCAAGGTACTTATTTACTATAGCTGGATATGTATGCTACTATAGATTTATTTAGTTGATTGGGCCTGGCAGTGCCTCCCCTCAATTGTATAGCTTTTTCGTCAATATACTCTTACTTCTTGCTAAAAAAAATACTATAGCCGGATACCTCATTGACCACCAGACTATTGATTCGATCAACTGACATCCTTGGGATACATCTGCAGCTTTAGAGTTAGATGACGTACATATCGCTTCAGAATTATCCTTAAAGAGGATGTCACTTCAAGTCCCAAATGGAAACTGTGAGTATTACTTGGGGGATAGATGCTGGAGGCATCAGACAATCCTCATCCACCGCTTGAGGGACCTACCAACCATGCGTCCTTCCTACGACTTAAAGGAGTTATAGAACCTGAATCTGGGTAAGTGGCGAGTCGCCCTTACAGAATATGTGTATGACGACCAGATGATCACATCGTTGACTGATCAGGTTGCAACTCTGACATCATCTTATGACATTATCAATGAGCAACTATATCAGTATGCAAGAAATTTATTTATTTATTTTTACTTTTTAATGTCATATATATTTTGTCCAAATCTAAATAATTTTTCTTTGTCCCTTTTAGAATTTATAGCTGAGGACGATATCGAGTTTACAGGTGGTGCTAGGACTAGGCAGGGGGCCCGTGGAACTGGTATTTGAACTAGGGGAGCTGGTAGTATCAGTAGGATGCGGCGTACTGGATATGATAATGGTCCGTCTCATTAGATATAGTTGTGAGATGAGTGTTAGTGTAAATGTATATTTTTATTGTGCGATTATGTGTTGAACTATTTGAAGAAGTTGTACTGTACGACTTTTGTTTATTTATATGTACTTGTACAACCTGCCATGACCCATTTCTTTAAATTCAATTATTATCGATCAATTTTGGCCCTAACTTGAATTTAAATGGAAACACAATTATAATTTTTAAAATAGTAATTCTACGCACGAAATTAAACTAAAAATAGATACAATTACAAGTCTTCATATGCGTCTAATTCATTCGGTAATCATGACTAATGTAGAGATTAAACTCGAACCATTCAGTAAGGGGGAGCGGATCCCGTCCATAGTTTTCTAGTCGATAATTTGTAGAAAGATCAGGCGGGACGTAGTTTCGGTAAAAAATATTGTATGGAGTCTCGAGCGAGAATGACTGGTTATATTTCTCATACCATCCGTCTTTGGCTTTGCACAAAATATAGGCTAGTGGAATACCTCTGATCCATCTATTAATACTCTTCTGTATCTCATAAAACTTATCACATTTAACCTTAAGTACATTCCACGTGTTATATAAATCTACAAGAGGGAATTGAAGTTTCGTGTACTCCATAAATCAAATATGAAATCGGTCCCATAACTAATCGAAGTTGAGTTGTCGGAGAGGTAAATTAGCAACAAATTCCTGCTAGGATGCGACGAGGGTGCAGTCTTCATTCCAACCAAATACTACTAAATAATCCATTGTTAGAGCAGAAAAACTTGGTATTGTTGAGTTGAAGTAGAAGAATTGTTGTTAGAACATCTCTAGCCAGCCAACATATATATATATAGCTGTTGGATGCCAAAAATAGCCGTTAGGAAGTAACCAAAAGAAGAACTAGCCATTGTGGGAGTTTAAGGAATGCGACAGTCTTCTGATTACCGCGCGATAATGAAAAGACCGCCACATTTTCTGAACTCCCAAACGTTTAGCTCTTCTTCCATTTATCCCATTACACTTCTTTCTGTTTGTTCCTTCTTCACCTTCTATACAATCTCTCAACTTCACAGCCTCAAATATCTTCCTCGTCCTTATTTTCATCTACTGATGATCCTCCACGTGTATCGCTCTCTTCTGACGATCTTATGTATGATTGTGCTATGGCAATAGCCGTTATGCACCAAAATGTAGTGAGTCTAGTAGTACATAATAAAACTTTGACTCACTGCGGGAGTGTCATGGACTGTAAGGATAAAAGAAAGATGTGAGACCACAAATTGGGGAATTACAGCATTATGCGGGACTACTTCAAGACTCATTACACATATATAGAGGAAGATTTTCGACGACGTTTTCGTAGGAGTAAACAAATATTTTTGCAAATATTTGATGCAGTAGTAGCACATGATGATTAGTTAGTCCAAAAAGCCAATTGCCCAAAAACTATTGGATTGTCACCCTACCAAAAGATAATCACAGCACTACGTTTCTTAAGCTGCGGTGTCGCAGAGGATTTTTTTGATGAGTATTTGAGAATAGGGGAAAGCACAACCTTGTTAAGTATAGAAATGTTTTGTGTTACGGTTATAGAAATTTTTGGATAGGAATATCTTCGAGCACCAAACGCGGCCGACGTCGAAATGTTAAAAACGATAGGAGAGTCACGAGATTTTCCTAGCATGTTTGGAAGTCGATGGTATCACTCTACCTTACAATTATACAATTTCCAGAAAAGCTTATGATATGGGCTATTACCTAGAGGATGCTATATACTCCAAATAGGAAATACTTGTCCAAACCATCTCCATTCCGGTTACAGCGAGACCAAAATTATATGCTCAACAAAATGAAAGTTGCCAAAAAAACGTAGAACGGCGTTTGAGATTTTACAATCATGGTTCAATATTGTCAAAAATTTGGTTAAATTGTAAAAACCTAAGGTTTTGAACAATATTATGAAGGCGTTCATGATAATGCACAATATGATCGTTGAAAAGGAACGAGGATCATTCCCATCATACTTAGGCAATGATCCAGATGATCCCTCAACTATGATTGGAAAGCCTATTGTACGCAAATGCTTTACAATAGAAGCTTTTATAACAAAATTGAACCAAATTCGAAGTTAAGAAATACACTTTGATCTAAAGGATAATCTAATCGAACATTTATGGGTCGTGAAGGGAAATAATGCTTCCTAGTGTTAAAATCAAGTATTATCTGAGAAACTATGTGTAATTTAATAATTCTTTTTGTATAAGTTTATAAATTTTTGATTTCATATTAAACAAGTTTTTGATATTGTATTAATCTTGTATTTGTTTTAACGCAATATTCTCAGAAAAAAATCATTTCTTCAAAAGGTTACATTTTTCAATAGGAAAGTACATTCTTCAAATGAATATATTATTAAAAAGTAAACTACGTTCTTAGAAATTAAACAACATTCAGCAAAGTTAAATTACATTTCGTAACCTGAACCGGTAGTTGGTCCACAATTCTTGTTGAGACGTTCCATGACCTTAGGTTACCTTTGCTGATAGTATTGCAATACATGTTCAGAAAGACTACTCAGGTCTTTATCCATGATTTTGTGATCTTTTCTTGCTCTTTCCAAATCTATTTTTGCTTGCCATTGTTAATTTTCTTCCGTTCTTCTTCTTTTCATTTCTTCATTCGCTTGTCTCATCTCCAACCTCATCTCCATAAGTATTGTCGCCATACTTTGGCTAGATGCAATAATCTAATCCATGCCCTTGTTTCTTGTAATGTTTTTTCTAAAAAAAATTGGTCGATGGGCCTCACTCTCCCCTCATACAACAAGCCATCTAATTCAGAATTTTGGGGAGCAGATTAAGGTGTAGGTGGGTCGTCAGGATTCTCTTATAGGTTGCTTGATCTGGTTATGTTCCCCGGAGAAGAATTATGCGATGCTTTCGACGCCACATTTCTAGGCCGATTCCCCGCATGGATCAAACTATCATCCTTTTGGTTGGCCCATCGCGGTTCTCTTGCTAAAATCTTATACGCTTCACAATGTTTGAAGTCATTGCCACCATTCAAACCTTAATAAATCATGTGTGCATTATTTTTCTACAATTACCAAAATTACCAAATACCAATAAATAACGTATGTATCTAAGAAATATAAACAAAATTGAGTTAAAGCAAATTAAAACGTACCCGATCATCCTCAGTTTTTTTGCTCTCATGCCGAAATTGCATTTAAGCAACTATCCCATTCTAGTACACATATTGTGCATTAAGGGGATACCATTGAGATTCGGTCGACCCACATGATCGTCGGGTTGGGCACTCGGGGTCTCTATTAAAGGCAATATTGACATTTTGATATAAAGTGAAACCCATTGTATGCCCTATGGTCTGGACAGATATTGTTACCCATGCCCTTGAGAGACACGTGAAGTTCATATCCATATAATGAAGTCCATTATCATCTGCCTTGTCCAAAAACTCAGTATCATCCCGAATTTGCACGTTTTGTCTTGGTTTTGCGGGTACCCTTTTCTTTTATCCTTTTTCTTTTTCTTTTCTGGGCGTCGTATCGTCAACCGGTATTGGAGCATTTGTGGAACCCATATTTAACTCGGTAGATTCACCATTGAATAGGTAGTTCTTAAAATAATTTAAAGGTTGAAAGCCTTGAGGTTGAGTGACCGGATAGTGTTGATATTACAGACTAAACGTCTGAGGTTGTAGTTGAGAGAGTATAAAAGGATTTTGATACTGTCATCCTAAGGTATCCCCTTGCGACATGGTAAACAGAAGTGGAGTATGTGATTGGAATTGAGATTGGTTGTGGTAGAGGTATGGAAAATTGTGATAATGGGTATTAAGAGAATGGTGTTGAAGGTGGGTTTCTAGGAGGATTGGGTCGATGGTGTTGATTGATTACTACTGCTGTCGGAGTATGTTATTTAGGACGGTGTTCGGAGTACAGGTTCTCTTCTCTTCTCTTAAAATGGGTAAGAGAAGAAAAGAACTAGCCTTTGTGGTTACAGGTTCATCTTAGCTAATCTAATAATATTCTACCCTTATTTATATATGTGGACATCTGTACGATTAAGGGATTATCACCAAAGATCCTCAAGGAATTAACGAATGATATCGACACTGCGTTGTGGTAGCGAAGAAAGTCATTGCCCATAATAATCTTGAAATCATCCAACGTCACTGCGAAAAGATTAACCTTCCCACTCTACTATTCTATCTGAACTGGAACAAACTTGGCAGCACCATGCATCAGTATTGCTGCAAAGCTGATGGCTTTCATCCTTCTAGAATCCTTCACCAAACGCAGTCCCAAACGATTCACTTCCTGAAAGCTATAAAGTTATGGGTAGCACCTGTATCAGCCATTGTCAAAGTGCTTCACCCATAAATATTGAGGTCCATATGAGTCCTTTCTTAGCAGCGGTCTCTGCCAACTGAGTAGTCACTGCATTGAGCAAGTGAAGAAAACTCATATGAGTTTCACCACCATCACCTTTTTGCGCAGTGTCATTGGCTCACTTGCCTTATAACGCCAACAGGGAATTCAATGCCATCTTCTGAGGATACTGATATGGTTCCACAAAGAAAACACTTTAATTTTATTGGACGTGCTTGAAACCTAGACGGGGATGAGGCACCACCATTGTAGCACGGCCTGTGGTAATCCCTCTCAGGATTAGAATTTAAGGCGTTACTCATACTTGCTCCACCACTTATGACTTGGTCATGGCCTTGGCCTTGGCTTTGGCCTTGGTTTCCCCCACTTCTAGCTTAGTATCCCCCATTCTTACCTCTATTGTGACTATAGGAGGATCTATTACTCTGCTTTGACTGGGATGTAGACTAGAATTGAGTTAGTTGACGTTCACCCTCCATAGGAGTGTAGTCATTGATGCGCTTAGTGGAAGCCATTGCAGATGCCAAATCTTGAACCCTTTGCCTTTGCAGTTAAATCTCGACCATGGTTTCAAACCTTCCAAGAAAGTGAATAACTCGTCATTTTTGGACATGTCGCGGATATCCAATATTAGTATTGAGAACCGCTTGACATAATCGTGGATATTACATGTCTGCTTTGGTTGCCTTAAAATCCTCTGAGCAATAAACTCAACATTCTCGTACAGGAACTAAGTCTTTAACTCATCTTTCAAGTCATCCCATGTGCTAATAGTATTGTGATCACTCTGGATCTCGACATACTTGGTATGCCACCATAGTTTAGCGTCACCTATGAGGTACATGGTTGCCATCGACACCTTCGCACCTTCACTCTCAGACCTGACTACATTGAAGTATGTATCCATATCAAAGATGAAGTTTTCCACCTCCTTTGTATCCTTTACCCCCTTGTACGCCTTAGATTCGGGGACCTTGATCCTGGGCTGTTCTACACGCCGTCCAAAGGCTTTGGTTTACTAGTTCCAACAACCTTAACTAGAAGATTCAGCTTCAAATATAGTTCAGCTACTTGATCCATAAGTGTAGCCATGTTTCCCTCGACTACCCCTTCTAGCGTAATGTGACATTTGTCCATATGAGCCTGGTCATCTTAGAACCCATCTAATTGTTCTTCTAAAGTCATTACTTGATCAATAATCTCACTTAGAGCTTGCATCTGAGACTCTAGTTGGTCCAACCATATTCAGGTGTTCGTCCTAAAATTATTGGGTTGTCCATCCATTTGCGGGGTAGGGTTATTGGCATTGGGACCATCCATCGTAGCTAACAGGATCACTCGCCCACTAGAACATAGCTCTGATACCAACTATCACAGGCCATTTGAGATTATAAGCTTGGTGCATGCGGTACTCGAGGCACGTGCCTCAAGTAAGCCTATTTATTCATTTACTTTCAATAGTATTTTATTACAATATCAAATAATAGAAAGGCAACATACAACAGTACAAAGATTAAATGTAAATCTAGCTTTCATTAGCTTATCAACAAGCTTACAAGGCTTTAGGTCCAACTCGAGTGTATCGGATTTACTTCCTCCACTATATAACTACTAAATAAATAGCTTTCAACCAAAATGAAACATCAAAGTTGGAGACGAAGCGTACTCCTCCAAAAGGCTAACCTAAACTCTACGGAAATTAACAAAACTTTTTACAAGGCTTTATTACATCATAGAGATTCTATTTATAAAATATTTGGCTGACGTGCTGAGGCATTACAACTAGTGTATCCCAGTACACACACAATAAGAGTACATTACTCGCATATATATCTATTATGTATAACAAATTCTAATCGAGTATTTATTCTTAATTAGTAGAGTATTGTGAGGCGACTAATGTGAGGGTACGATTTTTTTAATAGCCATGTATGCAAATACCTAGATATATTTCTTGTAAAACCCATTGTGGCTAAAAGCCTAAAAGTGATCTTCATTTAGTAACACAATCCTTTGAGAAATTTAAGTGTCAAGTATGATGTATATTATATATAAGTTTTTTGAGAACAAAAGCATCTACTCTACCAATCACATATCATGCATACAAGTAATATAGAATACCATATAGAGAGAAGATAGATAGCCTTTATTAAATGAACTTGTTAAGGTTGTAGAGAATACCATAGCAAAGATGTATATATAGAAGGTTAAATAAGGTCTTTAAAAGTCTCCCCATAAATCTAGGGTTGGGTTCGGAGTCAATGGGACACCCCAAACCCAGCTCGAGTGGGACCCAAACCGAACTGCTCCTAACACTCCCCATTGGGGTGTCCAACATCTAAATGACTTGCCTCATTAAAACCTCCGCTTAGCAAAACCATATGGGCAAAAATCTATGCAAGGAAATAGTACAAATGTCGCATATGGGTGGTGGGCACTTATAACATTGCCTCATTAAAACCTCCAGCCAGCAAAACCCTTAGAGATAAATATTGTGTTATCAGGATAAAGAGCTCAACACGCATATGCGCTATCAAAACCTCCATGTCAAGTAGACTCTACTCCTCCTGACGTCTATCTCCCAGAGATGTGTCTCCTAGACACGTCAAAGAATATAAACTTTGCATGTCTATTCCGTGTACTAATATCTTGAATCTTCTAAGTTATCTATTGAATAGTCTTGAACAAAATCAATTTTATTCGCCTTCTGTAATTTGTGAGTATGGAAGAACTTTCGTAATTGTATGGTTCTATTATCTTGGATAAAACCTTCTTTGTCTTGAGTGATGCATACAACATTGTCTTTCTAAAGAGTCGTAGGTTTCTTCTGGATAGAACTTAGTCTACAAGTTCCGTTGATGTAACTTTTCATAAAGCGTAACCAAAAACATTATCTACCAGCTTTTATGAAGTGCAAGAATCTCTGTGTGGTTCGAGGATGTAGCGACCGCCATCTACTTTACTAATCTCCATGAAATTGCAGTATCTCCATACATAACACATAGTCTGTCAGACAACGGCCTCTATGTGGGTCTGACGAGTATCATACCTCGGCATGCCCTACAATTTGACATTAACCATTTATCGGGTAGAATAGACCCAAGTCTATTATGCCAGTTTTAGGTACAACAAAATGTGTCGATCTCATTCCAGTGCCTCTGGGAAGTAGTGGAACTGTGGCGAGCCAAGCAGTTCACAATGAATATGATATTGGGTATAGTAGACTCGACTAAGTAAAGTAAAGCACTGATTGCTCCTACATAAGGCGCATCCACCCAAGGAGTTCCTCCACCTCATCAGGAAGGTGGAAGATGTCCTTGTCCATATCCAGGTGACAGTCTATAATAGGCATGCTCAAGTTATGAGCTGCATCCATATCGCCTATTGAACATGTATGCCACTACCAATATGTTCGATCTGCAAATTGTCACATTACTTGGTTTCCCAAGATCTATCATTTTGAATTCCTTTCCCAAAAGTATTCGGCGGCTCTCGAGATCTCCCTCAGAGTTTTGATGATATCTAGATCATCTAATACACAGTTATGATGATTGGGCAAGTGTCTATATTCTTAATAAGAATGCACGGGCAGATAAAACTATTTTCAAAGACCTCGACCTTACTCAGTCAACTTACTGTGCCACATGACCCCCCTAATTTCTTTAAGCCAATAGTAACTTATCCAGTTTATTACGTACACATAACATGCCTTGGTTTTAATTGCTTCCAGAAGCTTACAACGTTCAGGTAGCTTTTGATAGATGTTTGTATCTAGTTTCCATTACCTACATAAGATGCATATCTAGCTTGTCCTAAACAACTGACAGACTGTTCAAGTACTGGAAAGTTATAATATTTGTGAATAGAGAATAGGTCTCATTGTAATCGATGCCAGATCTCCTAGACAACATCTGGGCAACTAGTCTTGCCTTGACTTATTAATCTCTTTGAGCTCATTACATTTTCGTATTGATTCTCATTTTTATCCGACAGGCTCTATGGCATCACTTCGTACTTTACTAGCAAACTGGGCTCCACTTGGATTCTAGACGCCCAAATTGGCTAATGTACAATAACACATAGTTATTTATAATCAGCAGCTCATAATCCTCATTCTAGATGGTGAGCACAGCAGTGAGGGTGAATGCACTGTCGACGATCACTATTAAATAATCCAACATTGTACTATTACAAATGTAATAGATTGAGAACTCTATATTAACATGTACATGTGCCACGTCGAGCTTGTATTGTAATACATCAAATAGTCATGTAGCTACTATTGCATGGTCAATAGGTAGTTCAATCCTTTATAAACTAGCTAAACCATAAGCCATATCTTGTCCCTTATTCTGTTGTTCGACAGCTCAGAATACTTTCTTCTAACAGTACTTTGCGCGTAGCGTGAGTCTTAGATTCGTTCATGGGAGGGGCACTAGCTCCTCAGAACGTTCAGCTGAGTAGGTACATTACTTGCTGGTACATGCACCTTGGTCACTCTTGCAGTGCTGCTGAATGCATCTAAGCAATTCATCTACGTCCTATTACAAGTGAAGAATCCGTTAGACCTTATTGTTACTCTATCATGTAAAGGGAACTAGATGAAACAACAATGGTATTTCCCAAGTTAACTCAGGAACTTCCACGACATTATCTGTCATATCAGCCACTAATACCAAGAAAATTATCTCATCAAAGTGACAATCTATCCTGCAATAAATATGTCGTCTGTGGGTTTTAAATATCTAAAGATAGATGACGAATTGCAACTCACAAAAATATTAGGCAGACGTTTGGGAACCCAACTTTGTGCATTGCAAAGGTATCATCGACACCTAGATGACACATTCAAATGTGCACAGAAGGGCGACACTGGGTTCCAGCCCAGTTATTAGTTGCTTTGGGAAAATATGATGATTTACTATCGGACGAACTCTAATCAGTGTCATGGGGACCAAAAATGTGTGAGTAAGAATGCATAGTTCACATACTAGCCAGAAGCAGTGACTGTAATTGGCTTAGTGATTAGATCTAACCGCTAGATTAGGTACTCTGCCAACCCAAACTGGGTGCGGAAATGGGGTACTCTTGATTCTCAATCATCCATCCGATTAGTGGTATAATAATCATTAGAAGTGTGGGAGGTAAAACTCGCTAGCCCTGCCAAGTCAAGTTGACTTGATCGATCGATCCAGGAACTGGGCTTGCAATCTAATGATCTTAGTAAGAAATCGTGCTAACATTACATTCCTAGTTTCTAATAATAGGCAAATGTAAGACCATCTTCAAGATGCGTCTATTATGATCATAAATACTCGAAGGGCTACTATGTGGATGGATATATCTATATGTGTCTCCATTGATATGCTGGAGAAAAGGCTAGAGATACCACTCCATCTTGGTCATACTATAAGGATCAATTGACTTTCTTTGAAAGCAATCGTTACATGGACACTCTCTAGATCTTCTCCCCTTTAAAGGAAAGTCGATAAGTATTCCCGATAATTTTCCTCATAATCCTAGCATGGGAAGAGTGTATTGGAAATAATTTTTATATCATTGTCTAACCTTTAAACATGGACGCAATATACAGAACCTGGCTATTATTTTCTCCTGTTGTCTTCTACTTGATAACCATTATCATGTAGGTACTTGATAACGATTACCATGTATGTCCCTCAAGCTTAGCCAATTTTGATTAGGCTTACTAGTATTTAAAGTGGAATAGATACCTAGTATCATACCGTTAGGGAGTAATAGCGTGGCACCTCCAGTACTTTTTATTACGTTGGCCAAGCCAGTACGTAACATCCCAGATGCACAAGGTCAAAGAAAATAAATATTTATATTTTTCAAAAAAGGTTTGAGTGCGTGGAACTACTGCCTCTGAAACATGTATTGTCACTCATCCAATTATCGGCGAATGCTCTAAAAGTAGATAGTGCTTTATAAGCAAATAATGCTCTATAAGCAGAGAGGTCCTTTGGGCAGGTTACATATAATAGACCAACTATCATACGTGGAATTTAGCTACTTCTGAAGTAATAAATTCAAAATCATAGAACAAAACGAGATCCCATAGATGTAATACCTAGTACATGTCACGAGCATTTGAAGAAGCTAACTAGTGAAGAGTTTCAACTCAATCAAAGCTAGTGCTAATAAAGTAAAATAACCACTCGCAACAAGCAAAGTTACTACCTAGCAATGCCCTCTAAGTAACATCACTCATCTATTGAGACTTCATTACTGATCACTCTTGGATATGATCCAAAACTACATAGGTATCTGGGAAGAAATATAGTTTTAAACTATGCAGCTTCAATGTCTACCCCAGCCGCTGTCACGTGATAAGGCCAGGGCTAATCTGTTAGGATCATCTGGGTTATCTTGCAGTCCCACACCCAATACCCGACTCTTCCATGTCCAACTTATAATTCTTCCTTCCACTTTGGTTCATAGGTGAACTTTGTGTTCTCCTTGCCTGGATACTGGTAGCTGGAATATAAATCCTACCAATGTTATCACCTCTCGCATGTCCACAACTGCGATCTAATCTACATCTTCTTTGTCACCAAACCTGACATTATCCGATGCCGGTTTATGCGTATGCTAAGAAAGTATGAGCTTATGGTTTTCAATCAACAACTATCATTTTGCTCAAGAATGAATAAAACTGAAAATAAGGTAGTGAGCTATCGAATATTTGCTCGAAAGCACAATATTTGAAGTGTGAAAAGTTAATAGAATATTCTACATATTACTATCTTCCTCAACTATTCATTATCATGCCTTCTTGAATATGGGGGCGAGGGTACAAGCAAAGCACTGGCTTTGCTGACTAGAGACTCATTATTTTAAAAAATAATATTTTCAAGATTTTATAGAGGCATATGGATCTCCAAATCCATATAGGTCAAGTTTGTTTGTACCAAACGGAGTTACAGTATGGGAGGTTCTCAATTTTCTGTGTGGCCCAAACATCTGTTAAACATGTAGATCAATACTACTAGTAGTACTTGATAAACATCTCTGGCATAAAGGCATTTAAGAGTATTAATTCGCACTCATTACTTGTAGGTAAACCCCATTCATGTCCTATTACTCATGAAATATTATTAAGTACATAATTTTGAATCATTACTTGCAGTTCATAGTATATAGTACAATGAAGTGAATGATTCTCAATCATTACTTGCAAGTGAACATGGCTTTATATTCATGATATCCTATTAAGGGTCAAATTCCACATTTATCAGGTAAATTGGTAATCTTAACCTTAAAGTACATCTTAATAGAGTCTTAACCAAGACAGCTATTCAAAACCACCCGATGTTGGGGTCCTTATCTAACCGCTGAGGGTATTTTAAGCCCCAAAGTTTTGTGTAAGGAATCTAAATTTTAGCTAAATGACCCATTAGCCACGAGTATATCGGGATATTAGAAGTTTAGCAAATAAGTTGTTTTATCCCCAAATTTTACTGTGTTCCCAAGGTTGGTAGATTAATCCTATCTTGGAACTAACGATCTAGGCGTATATCAAGGTACTATAATGTTTTATATACTTCTAGATGCTATCAGGTAAGATCTAATTGTACCTAGATATGAATAACTGGCTCCTTGGAATCCACATTTTAGGAACAAGACTAGGTTAATCTGAGATTGAGTGCTCAATAATGTCCTGAACATTATAGTTTATACATAAATGACTCCAAGTCGTATTTGAATTAGTCATTATTTTATGTTATCTCTAATCCTTGGTTATAATAACTAATATCTAGGGGCATACCATATTTTAGAACTTTACTAGCTTTCTTAAGAAACTATATAATTTAAAACGTTTATTTATATCCATTATAAAAAGGGTCATCATTAAAAACTATAGTATGCTAACCCTATAGTGCTATTTTTTTCTAAAAAAAATCAAAAATAGGGTCCTCCTAGAGGTAAAGAAGGAATAGTAAAAAAATTAATTTTTTAATTTGTCTTGATCTGGATGGTTTACACCATGTTCATATCTGAGATGTAGGTCCGAATTTGTGTTCAAACCAAGTTTGGATCGAGTTAAACTTGATTTGGACCGGGTCTAGTCAAGTCTGGGGCAAGTCTGACTTTGACTAGATCTGGCTCGGATCAGTCGGAACCGAGTTTAGACTGAGTCAGATCTGGTCTGATTGAGCTAGATTGGTTCTGACCGAGCTTGAACTGGTTAGGCTAGGTGGACCAGGTTCTGGGTCGAGTCAAATCTGGACTGGGTCAGACTGGGTTCTTTGACTGGGTGATGTATCACCATGTCTTAGTGACACAGGGAATGTCTGCTATCAAGACACGTGGCCTAACACGTTAACGTTATGCCAGATTTGTAGACCCCATGTGCCACGTCGATATGATACGTGGCAGTGCCATGTTAGCACATAGGACCCCCGATACCACGTCAGCATGTATGGAACCCATGTGCTGCGCCATCGATGACATGTGGCAGTACCACATTATCAGGTAAGACCCCCAGTACCACATTATCATGTGACAACAACTTCTTTGTACCATATTAGCCTACTACGTGGCAGTGACACATTAGTACGTGGGATCCTTATTGCCACGTCATTTGTAACACATTATCACGTGGACCCCAAGTGCCACGTTATCACTGTCACGTGCTTGACATATCATCACTTGTGGGACCCTCCCTACCACGTCAGCTAGTGGGGTCTATCACGTCAACACGTGTGTGGCCCACTAGCTCAACGTGTCCTAGAATGATAAATCAGGGCTATGGGTTTTACCACAGTCTAATGATGTCATCAACTCTAGGGGATGATGTCAACAAGCTTGAAACTCTAGGATGACGTCATCTTTAGATCAGCTGCTGCAAAAAAAATTGATAGATTCATCGTACTTTTTTGCTATTTTGATGGCTAATTTCTCAACTATCTGTTCACTTCTAGGAGGTGTATAATATACGCATGTGTTCCTTGGAATGAAGGCTATGCAACAAAATTGCACTCGCAATCTAATTATGTCGAAAAACTATAGTAAAATACCTTCGAAAATGGTAAAAATTAGGTATAAATTGTTAAAATAAAAGCCTAAAAGTATCCGATATTTCCCTAATCAGATCTAAATAACCACATACGTATAGATCTAATTATGTATTCAAGTATAAAACGACAAGACTCAACGAATAATCAGAATTATACATCTCCACAACGCAAAAATTAATTATTTACTATAAAATCTGCAGAGATCCAATCTTCTGTTCCAAAGGCCATTAGAGTCGCGTTGATAACGTATTGAAAACAAAAACACCTACTCTACCAATCGCATATCATGCATATAAGTAATATAGAACACCATATATAGAGAGAAGAGAGATAGCCTTTATTAGATGAACTTGTTAAGGTTACAAAGAATACCACAAGAAAGATGTATATATAGGAGGCTACATAAGGTATCTAAAACTCTCCCCGAGTTGGGGTAGAATTCGGCGGGTCACCCCAAACCCAGTTCGGGTGGGACCCAAACCGAACTGTTCCTGACAAAGTTGAATTAAATCAGAGACATGTAGTCTACCAACAACCAACAACCAATAAACTTTCTTTTATTATATATATTACTTATTTATAAATGTCATACGGACAACTTGTAAGAACACCTCCAACATAAGAGTATGCGATTCCGGTTTACCATACTGATATTCCAGAATTGCATACTGTTTCGTCCAACAAAGATTACAGTAAGAGAAGTTATGATGGGAGAGATAGAGATGCCACGTGTATTAAAAAGTTTTGTTGGGCGCTCAATGGTTCAGCACCTAGGAAGTGATATAAGATAGAGAAGTTTTGATGGGAGAGAGAGATATAAATGTAATTAAAAGTTGTTGGGCGCTGAACGGCTCAGCGCCTAGGCGGTATGCAAATACTCCTCGCCAAGTTCAGATTTCGCATACTTTGGAGGGGTATATGGGTGAGTATGTTGAACTCCATACCCCAGTTGGATGAGTTTTTTTCTAGAAATATAGGAAAACCTTAACAACATACTCTTCTGTTGGAGGTACTTTAACGAGCCAATTACTTGAACAATATGATTCATTCATACTTTGTGTTTTATATTATCTATGGATTAACGTGCATCACATTGATTGATGTGCATATTTATTTTATTTCGATGCCTTCAAATATTCTAGTAAAACTCCTTTTTGGCTTTATCATTCCGAAAACACGCCCTAAAACAAGTTGAGTTTGGGCACCCGGCATTCCACCTAATTTGGAGATGCCAAATGATGCATTTCAACTACATGTAACCTTAGTCGATTTTATTGAAAGTACATTAACTATATATTTCTCTTTTCTCTTTTCTCTTTTCTCTCACTTATAAATAGATTCATAATTCATAATTTGCTTAATAGGTTTAGTTATCACCAGTATTTTGATGCTTTTAGGTTACGAGGATAACAACGGATTCTATCAGATTAGGGCATTGGTCATAGCCTGAAAGATATTTTGGAGGCTCATAAAGGTTTATTTACAAACGTGGGTTATAAAGGGCTTTATGAGATCAAAATTAACTACATCATGGCATGCTCAATTAGCTCTTAGCCTAGCTTTTATTTTTTTTATTTTTTATTTGGCGCAAATTTGGTTTTTATTTAATATACAAGATCAAAACAAGAGGGGGACTTAAAGCCTGACCTCTTAATAATACAAAAAATTCAGTGTCTAATAGCTGCAACTCCTAATTTATCAAGAAAGTAGGAGGCTCGTATTTGTCTAGGTAGCGCTGCAACTGACCAGAACTCGAGGTTCTGTTGTGTACTTCCCAACTTGGAGAGACCGTCAGCAGATCTGTTCCCTTCTCTGTACGTGTGAACCATGTTTATTTGGAGCTCCTGGCTGAGTTGACATATCATTTTCCATATGGCTTGAAACTTGCTGGGGCATATGCCTATTTGTTTGTGCCAGTTCACTAGAATTTCAGCATCCATTTCGATCACGAGTGGAAACCAGTTGTTTTCTTTGCAGAATTTGAGGCCATGTAGTAGTCCATAAAGTTCAGCTGCCGTGTTCGTGCTATTTCCTAGCGCCACGCTGAAACCAAATTTCATCTCTCCATGTGAGTTGCGTATGATACCTCCAGCTCCAGAGAGGCCATTGCAGAAAGAAGATCCATCAGTGTTCAGTTTAAACCACCCTGGTGGTGGTGCTTGCCATTTTACCAATATGCTTGTTTTACGTTTTATCTGGAGTGTGTGTACTCGGAGAACTAACAGCGATATTGTGTCCCCAAAGTTGCCGCTTTGTGTTACTTTAGTATTGATCATGATGTCCTGAAACCATCGGCATGTTTTGGTAACAATCGCTTGAGCATTCATCGGCACGTCATCGAATCGATGTTTGTAACGTGCTTTCCATAATTCCCAGCTTATGATAGCCGGAAGAACTCCTTTAATGATGCCCATTTGCGTGCTTTTGTTGGCTGCCAGTAACCATATTCCTTGCCTTGCCCAAAAACTTTCAGCCGGTATGTTTCGAACCCCACAAGCGTGCACGAAAAACTGCCAAACTTGTTGCGCCATCTCTCCATTTACGAGCAAGTGGTTCAGCGTTTCGTTGTTACCCGAGAGACAACAGCTACATCGGGAAACAAAAGGAAGTCGTTGTTGTATGAAATCGTCCACTGTGAGAACTTTCTTCCACGTTTTCCAGCTGAAAACCTGAATTTTGGTGGGTATGATTTTGTGCCAAATCCAGTCCATACGACGTTGTGTATCCGTAGTCCCTCTCCAGAATTGCCAAGATGACTTTACCGTGAAGTTACCACTTTCAGAAGGGCCCCATAACGGTGTATCGTTGCCCTCTCCGAGGAAGAACTTGTTTGCGAGCGTTACCTTCAAGTCTGCCGGCAGTTCTTGGTTTAGGCGCTGTTAATTCCAGTTTGCTCCATTGACAATAATTTTTGTTACTGTGATATCTTGGTTGCAGTCTATGTTCAGTGCATCCGCTAGGTTGCCCTCCCCTGTCCAGTCGTCTTTCCAAAAATTACAATTTCCTGAACCCAAGTTCCACACAGTATTTGCATGAACTGTTTCAAACAGATTTCTAATGTTTGTCCACAAAGGAGAGGTATTTGATCGAAGCGGAGATAAGTCGTTGTTTAGGGTGTACTTGCTTTTCAGAAACCTAGACCAGAAAGTATTGGCATGGAGCACATTCCAACATTTCTTGAGTTGTAAACTATGCATGATATCGTCGAGCTTTCGGATGCCGAGTCCGCCTTCCTTTTTCGGTAGACAAATGTCGTTCCATGAGACCCAATGTCGTTTGTTCTTGCCTTCAAATTTTCCCCAGAAGAAATTGGAGAACATGCTCTCCAGTTTTCTAATGACTGAATTCAGAACAGTGATACATGCTAGCAGATGTATTGGCATGGAGTTTAAAACGTGGTTTATTAGAATGAGTTTTCCGCCTTATGATAGGAGCTTCCCGTGCCATCCTTCAATTCTTTGTTGTACCTTAGTGATTAGCTTCTCAAAGTGTTGATGTCGAACTTTACCATAGCTGATGGGCGCCCCCAGATATAGCATAGGAAATAGCCTGTATTGGAATCTGCTAGTTGTTTGAATGATTTGTTTTCGAGCGGCCGTCGCATTATGGTGCACGTAGATACCACTTTTCTCTTTATTAACAAATTGCCCAGAGAATGCTTCATATTTGTCCATAAACTTCAGTAGCCCCTTAAGAGAGGATTGGCTTCCGTTTAGGAACACTAGAAAGTCATCTGCATACAACAAATGTGTGATCGGAAGACAGCCCCGAGCTGATTTAAAGTACCCAATTTGGCCATCTATGAAGCATTTCGATAAACCTTTGGAGAGTACTTCTTCTGCAATGATGAAAAGCAAAGGTGATAGGGGCTCCCCTTGCTGAAGGCCTCTAGTGGATTTGAAAAATCCTTTGAATACTCCTTGTAGCACCACCGAAAACCAGGGTGTTTCAACACATTGAGAAATGAGATTTACGCATGAGTTGCTAAACCCAAATTTATCAAGAACCATCCGGAGAATTTTCCAGTCCAAACGGTCTTATGCCTTGGCCATGTCCACCTTTATCATAATGTTGTTGCCCCGTACCTATCTATGTAAGTCCCCCACCATTTCTTGGGCGAGAGTAATAGTGTCGCTGATGTCCTTGCCCTGTAAATACGCTCCTTGATTGCCCGAGATCATCTTGTATAGGAGTGCACTAAATCTAGTAGGGATGATTTGAGAGAAAATTTTATAGACCACTGAACATAAGCTGATCGGCCGGTAGTCTCCCAACGTTGTAGGTGTCTCGACCTTTAAGATTAGTGTCAGGAAGGTGGTAGTGTAGAATCTGGAAATGGGAGCTCCATTGAAAAATTCTTTGGCCATTCCTTGTAAGTCGTCCTTAATGATGCCTCAGCAGGTTGTAAAGAAACTGGCTGAAAAACCGTCGCTACTAGGAGCGCTGTCAATGGGAATATTGAAAGCACTAGTTTTTAACTCCTCCATAGTTGGTGGTGACGTAATATAGTTGTTCTCTTCATCTGTGATAATCGTAGGGATGCAGCTCATTAATTCCAGATTCGGTTGGGTTGGAGGTGTGTTTAGTACGTCCTTGTAGTAAGAGATAGCTGCTTCATGGATCAGTCTAATATCTTGCGTGTGGGTACCGTCTAGCATTGTAAAATTCGAGAGAAATGATTTTTTGCGGTTAATTTGAGTGACTGTTTGAAAGAATTGGGTATTCGCGTCTCCTGCTTGAATCCACTTTACCCGCGACTGTTCCCTCCAAAATATTTCCTCTTTGTGTAACATATCGGCATGTTCTCTTTGCATGATGCAAAGATTTGTACTAACCTGTTCGTCCTAACCACCTTGTAATAGGAAATCCAGCTCCATGATTTTGTCTTTAAGTAATTTGATGTTCTGCATAACATTTCCAAAAATTGATTTATTCCACTCTCGCAAGGCCGCCTTGACTAGTTTCAACTTGTACGCAAAAGAGGAGAGGCAGTTTCCAAACATCCCTGATGGCCATGTATCTTCAATAACCAAGTATATAAGGGAACCCCCGATGGTCATGTACCTTGACTAGTTTCCTAACATAGCTCTTAGCCTAGCTATGTTAGGCTCTTTAACCATTGTTTTTGCCCACCATATGTACTCCATGCCCCCTTATCCATCTAGCTACTGACTATGGAACACAACTTTCATTGTTCACACATCACATGTGGATCGGTGGATTTCTCATAGTTGGTGTTGTTGCATATGCAACCATTTTTATGGTAGGAAACTAAGATCAAACTACTCAATACGACGATCTATTAGATAGTGTATATTTTGTAAATGGAATTCGAATAATATATATTTAATAACTACAATATACCAGGCGGAAATGTTAACACATTGGTTAAGGAATTCAGATATAATTTCAAAAAAAACAAGGTTCAGTAGGATGACATTTTGAAGATGTGTATACCCATTTGAATCTGGCCTTCGAGATAGAACAAAGTTTTTTTTTTCTAGTCTTTGCAAACAATCGTAACCAGATTCTTCGATTAATATGTAGCTTGATTTTTCTTATAGTCTATAATGCCTCAAAGCAATAAATGAAAGTAATACTGTTGAGCTGAGCAGCGGAAACCAAACACCGGTTCAATTCGATTAGCGATGAATAATCTAAAGGAATAAACACATTCAAAAGATAACACACATTTACCGTGGTTCGACAAATTATCTATGTCTACATAAAATAAAGGGAGAGTTCTATTCAATGATCCAAGGTTACAATCACTCCCACACCAATTTGAGGTCTCTCAAAGTTTTTCTCTCAAAAGATTCCACACCAAAAGATCTAACTAAGGGTGGCTACCAAATACCCTAAGTCTCTCTTATATACTTGGAAGACTTATTACATCAAAACGGATTAAGAGGCAAAACCAATGATCCAAACGACCTCTAAGTATTTTCATTTGGATGCATCCGAATGCAAATCCGGATCAGAAGGCCATACGAATCGCATCTGGATCTGACTAGCCTCTTTTCAACCAAAGTTAGGATGGAAATTCGAATTTGTTTATCACCCGACTTCCATCCCGATTCCTCATTTGTACTCGATAATAACTACTGATTTTTTCTCATATTTCTTTCCTTATCTGTGAACTTGCGGAAAGCTGGATAAAAATTGGTCGTAACTATTTATTAGCAGACGCATCTTCGCAGTCTTGGGCAAGAAATGCCAGTGAAGCGTCATGTTGAATTATTTGCCTCCCAGGTTGGTTCCCTTCATGAGTAAGTACTTGGTCTATTAAAGCGTTTACTTGGAAACGTATATGAAAATTTGCATACTCTTTTAGATGTTATGATACCAACCCAAAGAGAGACCTGATTAAGAAAAAGTTTAGATCAATTAACATGACTTGAAATAACTTATCTACACTCTACAAGACATTTTGTTGACCCTTATATGTAAGTATGAGTACTTAAAGTGTTCGCAATAAATTTCGATTCAAAGTAAATATTTCTCCCTAATTCATCCCTTCGCTTGAAATACATTGCCAAACATGATTTTAGCTTTTATCAGTTAACCGAGGATTTAAAAGAAAGGGGTCGGTGGAATTAAATGACAGTGGAGCACTTTCTTACATTATTTTTTGGTTTTCAATTACCCCGTTTAATTGCTTTTCTTTATGAAATTCTATTTGGGGTCAACCCAAATTAACTTGCAGATAAAGGCAATTTAGGGTCCAAAAAGGAATATGTGACGAAGTCGGGGTCTAAAGGCTAATTTTCAATTTGTACTGGGGGCCAAAGTTAAAATTTCTCTTTATGTTATGAGGTGCCAGTATTGTGGGATTATAATGGCAAGAATTGCTTCAACTTCAAAGGGCATGCAAATGTTCAAGCATAACCAAGTTCTATTGCTTAGTGATAGGATTCAAAATATGATGTACCCAAGATATTGTGCAATCCTTCCTAGTTGGTCGGTCTACTGATTTGCAGAGAAGGTAATGTGAGGGATCCAGGAATCCTCCCAAATATAAATACTTTGTTGGAAAAATATACAATTAACTATGATCAATATCTGATCATGTAAAGGAAATTAATACTAACCTCTTCCCCTGCACTGAGAAATTCCCCTATTCTTGAGTGGAGCCTTCCCTTGGATTGGTTGTAGACCTTAATGGAATGGTTTTCTATGTAGTAGCCTCTAAGAGGGATTTTCTCTCTATTTAACCTGATAGAGTTTGAGTGGTCTTCCCATTATATTCTCAATCCCTAATAAAGAGTAATACTAGATCTCACTAACCTTAACTTGGTGTATCAATTGGGCACAACTAATTAATAGCACCAATACGACCTATTAACATGTGTGCTCATGAATCGGAAGTTAAAAGATTGAGTAGTGCCGGTATAGATGGAAAATCCAACAATCTTCCACCCGGCGCTAACTCGATTTTACGAAAAACATTTTTAGCCTGATTCATGATTTATATAAAAAGCGGATGGCCATCCTTTGTTTTTAAAACCGCACATAATAATTTGTCAAAGGCAATGTTAAATTGAACTTGACTATCACTCTACGACTAAAAAGATGGCTAACACGTTTCACGGACAAATTTTGGTTAGGCCTTTGAGCACATGCCTAACTCATAGCTTGGACATCGGGCTAGCAACCTCAATAGCTTTCAAGTATAATTTCTTTACTGGTGAAGTTTAGCATGTAACTGGCAAATGTACACCTTAATGATGTGTTGGCATATTTCCATTAGTGTCCAGCAACATGTGTTTACCAGACACATGTCATTTTAATCCATAGACAAACCGTCATGCGAAGACCATCGTTCATACTGAAATGAAGGCCAAAGGATGTGGAGCTTACCCATATCCAGCCCAAGCAAACTTGAGAAACCTTTCAGTATTCTCTATAGGTACACTACACTAATTTTACTAAATTACCACGGACCTAATATGTGGTAATAGTCGTTTTGCCACGGATAAAGTTTGTAGTGAAGGTCTGTAGCAAATGGTGCGAGGCAATTTTTTTGCCACGGACTTTGTCTGTGGTTATCTAATTTAAATTGCTACGGAGTAAATACGTGACAATTTTTTTGCCACGGAGTTTGTCTGTGGTTATTTAATTTATTTTGCTACGGAGAAAATCCGTGGCAATTCTTTTGCCACAGAGTTTGTCTGTGGTTATTTAATTTATTTTGCTACGGAGTAAATCCGTGGTAATTTTTTTGCCACGGAGTTTGTCTGTGGTTATTTAATTTATTTTGCTATGGAGTAAATCCGTGGTAATTTTTTTGCCACGGAGTTTGTTTGTGGTTAATTATTGTAAATACTGCAGATGATACCCATTTTTTCACGAATAAAGTTTGTTGTAATTTTTATTTTATTTATAAAAAAACTAAAAATATTGCAATACCGTACTCCTGAACCTGCAAAGTACTCTCAATCCTCCAGCAATACATTTCATACATACTAATGATACATGGACAAAAAATAGATATCCAAAATAAATCCCTCATTCCATTAAACATTAAAAGATCTAAATACAATTGTTCCATATGCTAAAAGAACATATGTATAAGAGAAAAAGAAGAAACAATAGAGAGTAATCCCGTGGTAATCCAAAATTGTTCCAAATTACAATTGTTCCAAATTACTACCTGTTGGTAAGCCGAAATTGCATCTGCACTTTGAACGATATTAGCTTGTATTGCACCAAGTTTATTCCAGAGAGAGTAATCCCATGGCTTGAGTTTCAACGCAGTCTAAAAGGACCCTTTAGCTTTATCATACTCTCTGGATAAGTTGTAAAGAACACCAAGTACTATAATTTCATGCACACACATAGACTCGCCTTCTTGGAAAATCAGTCCGACATTTATGAAGCAAATTCTTAGCATAACCTAGCCTATATACATACCTTATGAGGTGAATTCTCTACGATGTCAGATATCTTATCAACTGCTGCCATTGATTTCTCTTGGACGTCATTCTGCATGAAAATAACAACTGTTATGATTTCTGATCATAACTTGGAGAAAGCAAAAACTCAAAGATTTCAACTTCGATAACAAAAGGCATATGGTAAAATCATTAAGATAAATGTACCCTAAGCACAAGATCACGTATTTCGATGTCATAGAAGAAACCAAATCACCAAATCTTTGAGAAAATAAGTAAATATGACTCACCATTACTTTAAGTATTGCAGTTTCATCACAGATAACATCTCCAGATGATACCTGAGTTGGATTGTTACCATCTTCTACCATCCTGTTGCTTGACGATGTTGTCATTTGAGAAGATCCAGGAGTGGAGTTGTCTGTGTTTTTCTTAGAGACGTCATCAATAATTAAGGGAGCCTTAATTTCTTTCAAAGAGTCGATCTTCAAAAGTCCTTCAAAGTGGTCTTTGCACATTTGAAGTCTGAACAACTCATTATGAGTGTGAAGTGTTGCTCTTATTAGCTTCATTAGTAGCGGTTCATCGACACCAAGCCTTCTACCCATTGCAACCTGCACACAAATAATTAAACTTGAAGTTTACCCTAAAGTTCGCATGCTTCTTCCAAACAAATTTGAGTAAGTTCAAATCGAGTAGAAAATTTAAGTAAAAGTATTGAGACCTAAGGAAACTCAAGAGTTATAACCATAATCATGAGAAAAGTACTACCAAAGATATAAAAGGGGGAAAAAGGATAAGACTAAATGATGAAGTAAATGATGAAGTAATGCCACCTTCTACGAGTTCCCTGTAGACACAATACTCACGAACAAGCCCATCAAGCAATTCAACATTCAGTTTTGTTCTGCATATTTCATTCTGTGACAGACAAACAGGAAATGGAGAAAAGGATAAGACTAGACAATTCAATTTCTAAGAAATACTTCCACAGTTCGATCTCATCGAGCAAAAGAACATTATAGGAGTATTGAATTGCTTGATGAGTTTGACGTCAATTTAACAAACTTAACAACAATTTAAAATACATGTCTCCATTATTCAACACATGTAAGAAAAACGGATTGCTCCAATTTCTTTTGACCCTAACTCGGCATGTCTTGTCTTCTACCCATTTTTTCAACAGCTCGAATTATCAAAATATAGGACCCAATCTCCTATGTATAAATAGCTTCAAGCCTTGTGGTAGCCCCATACATAACAGAAATGTACTTTTGACTAAAGGCAACAGTAGGACGTCAACAAAGAGTTGAAAGTGAACCTGAAATGCTTGAAACAAATTCCCTTTAGAAAACTCCAAACTATCGACAGCACCTTGTCTTGTAAGCTCCACAGCATGAGCAAGTGCTTGTATATCAACCTGATTTGAGAATAAACACATATGAGGAAGAACATATTACAAAAAATATCTAAAAGTGAGGCTTATCATCATAAAATAGACCTCATCAAAAGGAGGTGCCTTGTACAAGCTTTCTTGGGGAACTGGAGGGAGATTACGTTCCTCAAGAAGTAGCCCCTCAGTGAGATCTGAAATTGGTGAAGAAATGCCTTGGCGAGGACTAAAACCTTTGTGTATACTGCACATTAGTGAGAAAACATTATTAAGAAGGAAGCCGAGAAGCTGAACGAGGACATTATTCATGAAATTATATGTAAACACAAGGACGAGGAATTAGAAGTATAAACCAATAATTCTCAACAAAATACTAACAGTCTTTAGCACGGTAGCATATTTCATCACCCATAACCCGCTTTGTCTCCATTAACCTGCAAGTGACAAAGAAAAACAATTCAGTCGGTCAAAATTAAGAATAATTATCATTTACAATGACCTTTTGAAAAGGTGAAACTTTACATACTTGACTAAAAATCTTACTGTTGAATTCTCAAGCTTCCAAGCACAAACAGATCTTAGAAGAAAATTAAATGACTTTTACGATATATTTCATGTTATTAGATTTTGATTATTTCAAGGTATCTCTAAATGTTGTTTCAGATGATATGACTAGCGAGTATACTTTTCAATGAATTGGACTATCGAGTACAGGCTATACAGCCTTACATTTCTAATCTCAGACCTAATTAAGGCTATTGACTTTTTAAGCCGTCTAAAATATTTGAAATACTTGCCTCTGAAACTGGAAATTGCAACCTAATCCACAAGCTCGGCAATCACGAACAATGTAATCAAACCTACATACAAAACCAGAAAACAAGTATCCAATTTATAGCATAAACTAATACTAAAAAAATATCACAAGCCAGACAAATAATACTAGAAGTGAAGAATGATTTACTTGTCTACGTCTATTCCATTGCGACCATTTGCAACTATATCATACAAGAATTGTTTCTTTGTTGTACTTTACATTAAAATCATCAAATAGGAAGAAGAAGAAAAATGATAGAATTCCTAGGACGCCCACTAAGAGTAAAGTAGAAGAAAATTATATGGTTTAGAGATGGCCTACTTTTGACAGCGCCATTTCAGAGCTAGAAAGCATCATTTTCTGCCAACAACATAAAGAGGAAAAGAAATATCACAGACATTTGAGGCCGGGCCATGACTGTGGTGCTATGCCGAGGTTTTAGAGCTGCAACAAAATATATAAAGAACGTTATTTTAAGCCCTTAATATTTTCAACCAAATTTCTATAAAATTTTAGCGAATTCACGAAAGAGAACAGGTTTTACGATTTTAAGCCCTTAATATTTTTAACCAAATTTCTCTGTGTCCCCGACCGATAATCATCCACCCAAAACTTGTTCTTAAGTTAGGCAAGCCATTGTGACCACCCTTTTACAAACAGAATCCTAGTAACCTATATCTTTGAGTAGACCAGTATGGATATAAACGTGTAAATAAACCCCAACATAAATAGTATCAAAATTGATTCAACACAAAAGGTACAAAATCAGAGTTCTTTTACCTTGAGTTTGCAAATTGCATTAGATCAGAGATTATAGCTGTAGTTTGATCCTCTTTTGCCAATATAGTCCAATGCAACCTACAACACCATAGGAAGCACATAATCATTGTAATTGACCTCATCTACAATCATCACAGAGTGAACATCATGAGCAAACAATCACAGGAAACAAAAGATCTTAACAAAACTAAGAATGGGGAGGCAACATACCTATTTTAATTAAGCTCATTTAGAGCAACATGATCACCTTCCCAGTGCCTAAGAATAGCTCCACACCCCCCTGTAGCACCTAAGGATCCATCTGTATTCAAAACATAATAATTTGTAGGAGGCTTGAGCCATTTGCATGTAGCAGGTTTAGAAATTGTCCACTGAGCATTTAAACTTCAGGCTTCAACTGTATGCATTGCACTCTGCTCAGTGTGCATCTTAAGATTCCCAGCTTGTAGTTTGAACCTAACCTAATTCTTGATTCTACTCAGAATAAGAGCTTGGGTCACTATTGAATAATCTATCATTCCTTTCCTTCCAAATATAATACACAAATGCATTGAAACACAACTTTCTAGCTATACCTATAATACCTGACCCTTTTAAATTAAGCTCACACCAAAGAATTTCGGCATGCCACTCTAGAACTTGCCTGTTAAATCTCATAGTCTTAAGAAGATCAGCCCAGATAGGTTTAGAGTAAGGACATTCAAACAACAGGTACTCTTAGGACTCTTCAGCATTCCAGCAGAGAGCATTTCAAAACTGTCACAACCCCCCACTTTACAAGCTTATTTTGGGTCTTCAATCTCTTGTGCTGAGCCAACCAACAAATGAAACTATGCTTAGGATAGTTACCTGAGAACAATACCAGACTGGCCCAACTCACTTTGCACTTAGTATCTCTCATGAAGTTGTAGGTATCCCGTATCCCTTAGGTTGTAGCTACCTTTTGCAGATACAGTCCATACTACTTTATCATTTTCACCTTGATGAGAGGCAATATCATTAATGTTCTCCCAAATAAAATCCAAGTCATAAACTGCATTAGTGGGGACAACCCAGTTATTGTTATGGATAAAGTTGTTCACCTTGGCATTTAGGTTAAGAGTAGAACCATAGAGGTATTGCTGAGAAAACTCCTCTAAGAATTTCAAGGAGGTATCAAGGATCTTTCCAGAAGTGCCTGTCATTCCCATTCCCAATAACATGAGTAACCATCTTTTTAGCAATATCTCTCCCTTTTAAAATATTTCTCCACACCCAAGAGCTATTTTGAGGAATTTTAAACTCCCAAAAATTTCTGCCTCTTATTAAATTCAGATAAACCTAGTTAATCCACAACGACTGCTTCATGGAGATAATATTCCAAATGTGCCTTTGGGTGAAAGCTTTATTGCAGTCATATTTCTCAACCCAAGACCTCCTTCAACAGAAAAGCAACATGTTTCCCAACTAATCATATGAGCAGTGTATCCAGTATTAGAACCTGACCAGAGAAAGTGCTTACAAATACGATTTAGCAAGCTGATGATTGACTGGGGGAGAATGAAACTAGAACTCCAGTAATTATGTATCCCATGAAGAACAGATTTCAACAACATTAATCTTTCCGCATAAGATAGGTGTCTGTCTACACTTCCAGAAATTGACTCTTTGGTACAACTTCTCCACAAGAAGCAGACAGTAACTGGCTTTAAGTCTTGTAGAGACCATAGGCAGACCAAGGTACTTAACAGGGAGACCATAGTCCTTTAGAGCAAAGTTCGCATTAACATTTACGCTAAAAAAAGGCTTCTATAGCTAATGGATACAAGAAAGAATAAAATCTATAAAATTTATATTGAAAAACTAAGACATTTCATCATCAGTAAAAATCGACTAAAAAATGTTTCAGGAATCATCCTAAAGTCGTAGAAACAGCAGGAAGAAAAGATAAAAAAGTGAAGGTCCATGCAAGTTGTAAATTTGTAATAGACTTCCATCGACAATGAGTGGAGTCTATTATTGAGGATTAAATTTTAGAGATATTTGGAAGATCCATGCTTCAACCGTGTAAATTAAGTAAATATGTGACTCAGGGTGGCGGTAGTTTTAAGCACATAAGGTAAACTGCCGTTTTATCATTATGCGACACTTCCTAAAGATGATCACTAACCAGCAGTAAACATGTAACTCGTGGTGGTAGTTTTAAACACATAAGGTAAATTGTAATTATGTCATTATGTGATACTTTCGAAAAATTATCACTAACCAGAAGTAAATTCAGATAGATGTAATTAGGTAATGAACTTCTACCAGTTCCTCACGAAGCTTGTTGCTCTGTTCAATAGCAGATTTCTTCTCCTATGTCAGCTTTGATATAAGAGTATTTGCCTGCATATACCAAGTATGAAATCATTTTACAAAATAGTATGCCACTGGAACGCAAAAAATAACTTTTTCATCAGCTCATATGTCACTGGTATGCTAAAAAATTGACAAATTGAATAATAAGAAAATTTCTACCATTATTCGACAATGTTGAGGAATGTAACAAGCGCAATATTTATGAATACAGTGGAATGATAATGGCTGTTGTGATAATGGCAATGGTAATGGTAATGGTAATGGTAATGGTAATGGTAATGGAAATGGTTGTTGTGATAATGGTTGTTGTGTGAGATTGCAGGTTTGGTTGTGGTAAAAAATAAGAGAATGGTTTCATGGGGTACTGTAGTGGGACAAAGTGATGCGCAAAAGGTGGATGAAACTCAAAAACTGGTGAAGGTGGTGGCGGTAAGGATAGAGGAAAGTATGGAGGAGAAGAGAAGAGGAGTTTGGTGTTGTATTGAAGAGAAGAGGAGAATGGCCTAGCATTGGGGCTCATTTTTTGGTTCTTTGTTACACCTGTCGGGAACGCACACGAAAGCGAGCCATCCCGTGCCGCCGGAGAAAACTTCACAGGCAAGTACTCATCAGTTTCACACCTGAAATAAGAGTTCTCAAAGTGCATTACCAGTCCTTATTTCCCCTACAAAAAGTACAAAAAAGCACAAACAAAACAAAAGTTAATAGTTTGATACTTAGATCTTACTTATAAACAAATAAAGATAGCTCAAACATATTATGATGATGATGAAATCTGACCTGAACTCTTGCAAGCTTGATTTCACACACTTTGTTTGAATCAAAGCTCTTCCAATCAAAGTTATGGTAGCATTTGAAGAACAACACTGCCCCAGCAGACCTTGTAAAGTTTTCCAGATTCAACCCAGTCCTACAAAGCATAACCCCATGTTATAAAAACATCAGTTTACCTACAAATCACACAAACACACAGAGATAAACAATACCTGAAGTCAGACATATCTTGACATTTATCGTATTAATATTATTTATCGATTAATCAAGAACATCCCGTTCTTGCAACTTTAGATGTTTCGGTTGTAAAAAATATTTTCAATCCTAAGATATTTGCATAAACTGGAAATATTCTGATATACCAAGATAAACAGATTGCACATTGGTATCATCTATAAAGCGGTCCAATATACTGGATAGTTTTTATTTTCATGTAAATCAAGATAAAAATACGTCCGATGTACTCCATAAAAGAATTATTTATCAATTGAGAATTAGAAAATCAAGAACATACCGTTGTTGCAGCATTGGAGTGTCCGATGTAAAACATATTTCTAATCTTAAGCATAAGATCCAAACTGATAAATATTAAAACTAGGCTGATAAGGACACTTAGCAAATCTGATAACCATCTTTTTTACTACAAAAGATCCAGAATATCGTAAATACGCATAACTTTAATCCATAATGCACATAATCCATCATATCGTATAGCAAAAGTATTAGGATATTCATCATGCGATATACAATTCCCATATATAAACATATCCTTTTTTAAATAAAAAAACATAACTTAAGATGATAAATCTGCAAAATCAGGGTATATTCCGAAAGGTGATTTCTTTATACAAGCACAGTAGTCACATATGTATACATTATATCGAGAATATACCATTCCTGCAGCAGAAATATCAGAAAATATAGATTGAACCATAACATATATTTTATACTTGTACTGTACACTATATTAGCCGCAATAGACTAACTGTATTCGGTTGTTTTCATCACAGCTATGGCGCTTAACCTTCCTCTTTTAAACCCGTATTTGTAGCCGTTTGTGCCAAAGGATGACGGAGTTAACTTTGCAGTCGCCGGTAGTACTGCACTGAATAGTTCCTTTTTCACGGTAAGGGGTATTCATGTACCCCAGCGTAACAGTCCCCACAGTTTGCAGCTCAACTGGTTCAGAAACCATCTCAAGTACTTTGCCAAACACAAAGGTTAGCTTTTGAAAAATATTTCTTAAGCTGACTAGATTGTTATTTCCAGTTAATATGGCATTCTAATTGTACCGTTACTGCTTAATCATTTTAGATTGTGAGAAGAGGCTTCAAAGGGCTCTTGTATTTGTTGGGGAGATCGGAGTCAACGACTGCAACTACGCTTTCTTCCAAGGGAAACAAGTTGAAGAAATCAGTACCAATGTGCCTCATGTCATCCGCTCGATAACAGATGGCGTTCAAGTATGTATATCAATCATTCTGACTACTTTTAGCAGAAGTTAATCAAGGAAAATATATTCGGTGCTAAATCATATAATGTTTTCTAATACAGGAAGTGATCCGTATGGTTGCCATTTGAGTGGTCGCTTCAGGGAATTTTCCAGTTGGATACATACCAATATATTTGACGTAGTGGATCTTTTAGAGGTAATCAGAGGGTTTATACCTTTTTTATAACACTTATTGCTCTTAGGAATTAAGATGGATAGTTTTTTCTTTCTCACTAAAATGGGGTGAACAAAATCATCTTTGGCTATGACTACATGTCTAAAGAAAATGCCCTTGATTAAATGTTGGAATTGCAGATGTTACATTTCACAGCCCTTTAGAGTCGGCCAAGAGAACGTCTGATCAGAAAAAAGTATAAATTGCAATGGAAACAAAAGATGCACATGTCGGCGCCTCAGCCCTTCAGACTTGCAATAGTAGCATTAACATCATCTCCTACAGTGATGTCAATAACAATGCATAATACTATCTATAGTTAGCATGTCAACTGTTGCTATAGCAACAAGTCAATACCTCAACATGCCATAACAGCATGCCATGACATCTCTGATCATTCGAAGATGCCTCATAGGGTATGACAACTACAAGCTTTGTAAGTAGAATCTCTCAGTCGCTCCATTTCAGAAAGAACTAGACACCAATGGAAATAGGCACCATTGTCACCTGGTATATCGCTCACTTGGGGGGTAGGTGTAGAACTAACCGAAAGGGCCATCCCGATCCATGCATTCATGCAAGTCCAATCTTGTCTTTCATTATGTCTAGATCTCAAGCTCTGCAACTCACAGCTGAACAACTACTTTAGGTGGATTTGCTTTCAAATCCGTTTCATGCACAAATCGCTTTAAACTTTATTCCCTCGACATTTTTCTGTGCTCGCGTGTAGATCTCCATCCTTTTTTATCTCTCCAAATGTTCCATGAGCTTGCAACATGGGATTCTATTGTCTGTTCTCTCCTAACTTGATCTTTGTTGTCTATGTCGGACTCTTAAGGGATCGAAGTTGGACTCCTTAATCTAAAAATACACAGGAATCTAAAGCATAGAGAGGATGAGAAACAGTGACATTTATAAAGATATTTGTAGCTAGTGTATGCATTTATTTCTATAACTCTTTTGTATGCTTATATTGGTTGGTAGGATGAGAAACAATTATTCTTATTTTTGTTATATGGCTTATGCTCCACTACTTTTTGTTATATTGTCCTGCCATTTTTTTTGTTTGCAGCTACCAGTACACGCTTCTAGGATGTTACGGTCTTCTAATGGTTGATATTGGTTTGATGAGAATTCCTACATGTCCTCAGGAAGCAAGACTTCTGCAACAGATTTCTTTCTGCTATTCCTGTTGTTTCTGCAAACGTTGCTAAGTGATGATCCAATAAAACTCGCATAAGGTTTTGGGTTGGAGGTTTAGTTTGAATCCAAGACCCTTTAATATGAAGGAACATGCGATTATTACTATATTTGCTAATTGTGGTGTGTCTTATGGTGGTAGTGGTGATGCTTACTCTATTGGTGCCATTACTGTTATGAAGGCGTATTATAAGCAGAGTCTGAATTTCATTTGTGCTCTTCTTATAGTCTTGACTACACATGGAACTTTTTGATGGAAACTCTTTAGAATAACTATGATAATCTTTTATCATGATTTTTATGCGGCAGAGCACTCCACGAATAGGATTTTTGATCAAAAGGCTTTCTCTCATAATCTCGTTCGTTTGGAAGAAAGATGTGCAACTCCCATGGTGGGGGATGCTCTTTGCTTTCTTTTTAGTGGGGGTCATTACCCTTCCAATAGTAGTCATTCAAGCAACTACAAACCAGGTATTCTATCAAACAGTATTTCCCTATCTCAGTAACATTATGGGAATTAACAAACAATTATTTCCCCAAAATGTGATGATCAAGTGACTATTTTTGTGCAGCAACCTGGGTATGATATAATAGCGCAGTTTATAATCGGGTATATCCTCCTACCAGGGAAACCGATAGCTAATCTGCTTTTCAAGATTTATGGAAGAATTAGTACTGTCCATGCACTTTCCTTCTTATTTGATCTGAAACTTGGGCACTACATGAAAATCCCACCAAGATGCATGTTCACAGCTCAGGCATGTCCTTGATAAACTCCTAATTATGGCATTAACTGTAAGAATCCCGCTTAATGCAGTGCTGTGTTTAATTCACTATTATTTTGATTTTGAATCTTGTTGGAAACATGATTGCGGGAACAGTCAATCTTTTAGTAGCATGGTGGATGTTAGGGAACGTCAAAAACATACGTGACGTTGAATCTCTACATCCTAGTAGCCTATGGACTGAGTGACATTCGACGCTTCTGCAATATGGGGTTTAATTGGACCAAGACGATTATTTGAACCCGGAAAAGAAATGGATTGCATTGATAAATATTCTAATTATCTCATACAACATTTATATCCTGTACGAAAGCACATAAAAGGGGAAAAATTTTGCTTGATAAAAGGAGACCCATATTTTAAGATTTGATTGGGCATCATCTACAGAAACAATAAAGGGGAAGTCAAGGGTACAAGCAAAACAAAAGTCAAGAGTTTGATACTTTGATCTCAACTCAAGATAAGACTATTAACTCAAACATTTTGTACTTAAAAACAAAGAAAGATAACTCAAATATTAATAAGAACACATGATGATGATGATGATGATGATGATGATGATGATGATGAAATCTGACCTGAACTCTAGCAAGCTTAATTTCACACACTTTTCTCGAATCAAAGCTTTTCCAACCAAAGTTTTGGAAGTACCTGAAGAACCTCACTGCCCCAACAGACCTTGTGAAGTTCATAAAGGCATACCCCAGATTCAACCCAGTCCTGCAAACCCAAAGGCCAAAAGCATAACCCCATGTTATCAAACCATCATTTTACCTACAAATCCCACAAAGAGAGAGAGAGATAGATTAACATTACCTAAAGTACACAAAATCAAACTTATATATCTCTTCTTGACATGATTATAATCCTAAATATTGCTCATCAACCCTCTTGTTTTCATTGCCACAATGGATGTCTAGCAACTCTATCAGTTTAGTCCTACTGCAACCAACCAAAACACACACAATTAACTCAAAAACAACCAAAAAAATCACAAAAGAGAGTGGGAGAGATACCTAAGCTTGGTAGGAATGTTTTTGGTCATGGCACTGGTCCTCCCATGAACCTCAATTTCATCATCATACTTAATTGGTAAATCAGCAAATCCAACGGCATCAACTAAGATATAGACAAAATTGACTAACCCATTGTTGAGATCAACAAATTTGAAGAATACTTGAGTTTAATTTTTGGTTTTAGGGTTTCTGATCAAGGAATTTTGATTTATGAGAAGTTTGAGAGTTTGATCCTCTGTTTACCGACTCAAACCAAAATTTGAACTTAAAACCCCGCGGGAAAAGAAAAAGAATGAGGGAAAGCTGGAAAATAAAATTACCACGAACCCAGCTCTATTTGCCACGGATAAACTTTGTCTCATATAAACTACAGCAATAATCTGTGGCAAAAAAAAAAGACTGTGGCAATTTTCCTCTTTTGGTATAGTGGTACTTGATACTTAGACAACCGTTATGAGATAAAATCACTCGTATCTAAAATTTTATTACAATTGCATAATTTAAACTGAATATGTGCACATATTATAACGGATCCAAATATAATAGCAGCTAAATAATCAAAATTAAATATGAATGTCGACCAAAATAAAAACCGGGAATAACTCCCACATGAATACATAATCCTAATGCAGTAACAATAAATAAAATAAAACAACAACTACTCCTATGAAAAAGGCGATCCTCAAAGAGACTCCAACAATCCCATACGCGTAACATGTCCCCTGAAGGCTGGTATCGGAAGTCCCTTAGTAAGCGAATCATCAATCATCTCCAGTGTCGACAAATGAAGAATCTCGATAATCTGTTGTTGTACTTTATCAATTACAACGTGATACTTAATGTCAATATACCTGTTATCCAAAGTCACGTTATCATTCTTAACATACTTGACGATTACCTTATTGTCGCAAAATACTCGCAATGGTCAAGAAATCGAATAAATAACCATCAGCTCAAAAATAAACTGTTTGAGCCATATAGCCTGTTGGGAAGCCTCATAACAAGCCACATACTCTCCTACCATGGTCGATGAAGCTACAAGAGACTATTTGACACTTCTCCACAAGATAGCGCCGTGAGCAAGCATAAAAACATAACCAAAAGTAGATTTCTTATCATCTTTATCCCCTACAAAATTTGAATCATAGTAGCCCAAAACCATGAGCTCATCTGATCTCCTATAAACCAAACTGTGATCTCTAGTCCTCTTCAAATAGCGAAGAACCTTCTTGGCTACCTACCAGTGAATAATAGAAGGATTTTGTTGGTACCTTCCTAACATCCCAACAACAAAACTAATGTTGAGTCTCATACATATCATGTCATACATGAGGCTACCAACAACTAAAGCATACTCCTTTACAATGTCTGAAGAAACTATCTCGTGCGGTATCGCTTTCTTGAAGATATCTCCCTTCACAACAGGGACTTCACCTGCTTTGCAATCCTGCATGCCATACCTCTTCAAAACTTTATCGATATACGCACTCTGAGATATGCCAAGTATCTTTTTGGTCCTGTCTCGTTCAATTTTGATGCCAAGAACATAACTTGCATCTACCATATCCTTCATATCAAAATGATGAGATAAGAAGGTTTTCATCTTCTAAAGAAACTGGACGTCACTACTAGCGGGTAAAATATCGTCGACGTACAAAACCATAAATGTAAAACGTCTCCCACTTTATTTGACGTATATATAATGATCTAATTAGTACTAGACAAAACCGTGGTTCATAACCACTTCATAAAACTGTATGTACCACTGCCTAAACGCCTTCTTGAGACCGTATATAGAGCGATTAAGCTTGTAAAATAGTCAAACCTTCCCTTCGGTCTCAAAACCTTTGGGTTTGTGCATATAAATCCCCTCGTTGAGATGTTCATTAAGAAAAACTGCTTTGACGCTCATCTGATAAAGCTCTAGGTCAAAATGTGTCGTAAAAGCCAAAATAATCCTTAATGAATTTTTCTTCGAAACTGGTGAGAAAGATTTATCAAAGTCAATTCTTGGACGATGCTTGAAACCCTTTGCAACAAGTCTCTCTTTGAAACGCTCAACCTTCCCTTCAGAATCACGTTTGGCCTTAAAGATCTATTTGCTTTTAATTGCCTTAGATCCTTCAGGTAAATGTTCAACTCCCACACAGAGTTATGAGACATAGAATCCATCTCCTCCGTCATGGCATTACGTCACTGATCTGCAAAACTACTGGCCATAGCCGTACTAAAAAATATTGGATCCTCGAAATCAAATAAATCTCCTTTAACTGAATAAAGATGATAATCATAAGAAATAGTTGAATGCCTTTCTCCAGAGGATCTCTGAGTAAGAGCAAGAGGCTGGGCTGGAGCGGACAGAGGAAAAATCTGAGGGAGAATCGGTGCTACAACGGGGTCTAAAATTGGGTCTGGAATAATAGATGGGCCTACAATCGTACTCGTCACAATATTAATGTCAGATAAATGCGAAAGCATAGAAAATACTGATTGGAATAACAGCTGTACTCTGAGTTTTAGAACCCTCCTCAAAGACAACCTACCTATGAATAGTACTAGTAAAAAGATCTCCCTCCTCTATGAAATGAGCATGAGCACACTCAAGAATCTCCATGGGTCGAAAAGGACAATAAAACCTGAATCCTTTCGATCTTCTGGGAAACCAATGAAGAAACAACTAACAGTCCTCGAATCTAACTTTCTAATATTCGAGTTAAACAGTTTTACCTCTGCAGGACAACCCCAAACACGTAAGTGATTAAGATTAGGATTTCTCCCAGTCCATAGATGATAATGATTAACAGGAACATAACGAGAAGGAACTCGATTCTGAATATAGACTGAATAACGTAAGCTCTTTCCCCACAAATTCACAGGTAAAATAGTATGACATAACATGTTGTGAATCATGTTCTGATAAGTTTGATTACGACGTTCACAAATACCGTTCTGCTCTGGTGATCCAGGGGAGTGTGCTGGGCTTCAATACCCTGATCCTTTAAATAATGATAGAATGGTCCCGAATGTTGACCGTCTTGATCAATCTTACCATAATACTCGCCTCCTCGATCTGACCCGACGACCTTAATCTTTTGATCTAACTATTTCTCAACCTCTAATTGGAAAGTCTTGAATACATTAAGTGAGTCAGACTTCAGATGGATAAGAAAAATGTAGGTATCACTACAACAAAAATGTTAAAAAATAATGGCTGTAGTCCGTCGTTTTTACTTAAAAACGAGGGGAATTGCCGTCGATTTACCCGTCGCCATTTGTTAGCCACATTTTTTTGTGTCACTATTTGCCGTCGTTTTTTAAGGGAAATACGACTACTCACATCCGTCGCTAAATTGCGACAACACGAACCGTAGTTTTTCCCCTATTTGAACAAAGCATTAACGACTAAACCAGTCCGTCGCATAAATGCGACTATAATATGTTGTCGTTTTTTACCCTCCATAACCATGTTACTTAAACAATTAGCGACATAGTACACCCTCGATTATCTAACAACATCATACACAATAGTCGCCAAAATATGACTAAGTGAACTCGTCATTTTTGTAGCTAATATTAAGATTGAGAAACGATGTCTGAAGCCGTCGTAAATATCATAAATAATTTCAATAAAAAATTCATGTTTTTTCATTACAAAAATGCAATATTATACTAAAATAAAAAATTCATTCATAAAAAATTATTAAATATCATTATTCAAAAAATATTATCCATCAAGATTCTACAAATTGTTAACAATACATAATATTGGAATTAGTAATAAAACAACTTTCTTCATCCATAAGCACAATCTCAGAGGCTAAGTCTTCTTTGAAGAGCATGGAAAATAGAGACATTTTGTATTTGCATGCCCAAACTTTGAAATGCCTTAGAAATCTTGGCATATCATATACTCTTGGAATATTAATATATCAATCACCCTCGCCATCAATAGAGAACCTGGGATAAGTACAAACAAAATATGGGGAACTACAAACATAAAATGTGAATAATGTAAAAGACAATTGATTTCAATGAAATTTAGCAAGGAGGGGCGTAAAGTTTAAGTTTGGTACCTGGTCAACTAATCATGTTCATGGAAAGCATTGGAGACTGTTCCATATAAGCAAAATCAATGAATTAAGTATTATTATTATTTTCACCATAAAATAGATATGAAAGCAAAAAGAAACAAATACTATCAGGAGTGGAACTTACAATTTGGAGCGGAAGAATAAAGACTAACTTTAGAGTTCAAGAGATTAATATATGCAAGCTGAAACATGTAAGCCAAGCCAAGAAAAGCGAACGCTTCAGACATATTGCGATTGCAAAGCTCATAATCCCAGGTCAAAACACTAATCAAATTCAAATCAACAAGCAAATCAATGGTAACAAGGAATCAGATATGAGATATGTTTCAAGAATCAGATCAATGGGCTAATGTGCATTAACTCAAAGTTCTTACACTTTAAAAGTTTATTAAATATATGCCAACACTAAATAACATACCAGATGCGAGAGAGTTGTAATGCTAATGAGATTGGATATCTGAATAGCAGCTAGTAGAATAGAGTATCAAAAATGTTCCATAACGTAAAAGATGCAGCTGAATTATTCATGAGTACAAAATGTGAAATGACTAGCAACTTAGATAAAATAGAGTACAAATTTCATACTTTAAATTAAAAAGATAACAGATAAACTAGAAAGCAACCAAAGTAATTCACAACTATGCAGAAGGTAATTACTGATATTTTGCAACACTAAAATATGTACCTAACAATTGCAAAGACCATACTTCCCCGAAAGCATCTTGTGAACTCCGGTGAAAGTCTTTAGCTTTTATCCTGTGTTGTTCCATTTCTTTGGATTAAGGAAAATCCGATGCAAAGGAAGAAAATATGGCATGTCAAATAACAGCATTGCATATTCCACCGATATTACAAGTACAGAAGTCTAGAGTACCTATGCAATAACGACACCAAATATATATTGCCAAATGTACAACGGATGTATAATCAATACTTCCACCTTAACTGGCGTACATAAAATAAACAGGTAGTACTGGTACCTAGAAAATAAACATTATCACACCCCTGTACACTTTTAATCAAGATGCAAGTCTTGCAATTGTCAATAAATAACATAAGTAAATTATTCATGCTGCTACTTCATATGGAGGTTCAAGAATAATCATATTTATCAAGGGAAGCCATTGCCCATGAACAAAATAAAGAAAAAGATTCTTATGGAAATTCATAGTAGCTACATGCTAATTGATGCCACCACAAATAATTCAATCAATGATTTGCAGATAATGAGGAATTTGAATGTGCAGGCCAGGTGCAGTAGGTTAACTCTGATCAAATCATGCTTCTGGATACCTCCTCCAATAGATGAGCTCAAAATCTGTTGTGATGGATCATATCTTGGTAGCCCTGGGACTGGAAGATGTAGGACAGTCGTTAGAAATGGTGTCAGTGAAGTGACTGGGGTATTAACAATGAATTTACAGGCTACTAGTTGTTATTCAGATAATTGTGGGGGATGCGAGGACACGTTATCTTTGCAAGGAAGAAGAGATGGATGTATTTGGAATAATTTTATTCACACGGCGTCACAAGAATAAAAAGTCTCGTCTAGGAAAAGCTAAAAACATTAACAAAGCCCCATTTATAGAAGCACACTGTTTTAAGAAATTTACCTCAAGAAGTAGAAGTCATGCTACACCAAGGATAAGGCCTGCAACTCCAACCAACCACCCCAATGGACTCCCCAAATAAAAGAGCTGCAAGTATAGCTACTGTCAAAGGTTGTGAGTCAATTATCACCTGCATTCACCATAAAATGTTTGATTCAGATTTTCAGATGAATGTAATGCAAATATTCTCCTTTATATATATATATATATATACAATGTTAATGCTAAAGGTCAAGGAAAGTTATGAAGTGTACACTGCCCAAACCTGCCCAGTACTTTAGATATCACCCAAATGCTAAAGTTAGAGCGGTATTCTTCTGTTGACATTCCTCCATTACCTACTTCAAGCAAATCAGGATCTAAATTGAACACATAAGACATCAATTTTTTTGACATGTTAGCTTTCTGGAGTAAATTTGACTTACACTTTTCTTGCTTTCATGTAAAGTTCAAATTATTCCTTTATACTTACTTCTAAGATATACTTGCGATTACAATACTGTAAAAGATTTTAATATGTCTCACCATTCTATCCACCACGACTAGCATATGATGCCCATGCTTCATTCAGATCAGCTTTGTTTGTCATACTATAAACCAAAGTTGACTATTTACAATCATTAACAACTATGGCAATGGGTACTTTTATTTATTTATAATGAACTGATTTTATTACCTCTCCCAATTATGTTTGATATCTTCAGTTGTTCTCCAACTATTTCCTAGACTTGGTGCCCAAGTTGTTGGGTCTTCAACACCCCTAAAGTAACAAAATAGGTCAATATGTTAATTTGTTCTACAAAGATAGAGATAAGAAGAAGATGATAGGGCCTTGCACAGAGACTTTACGATACCGTTCACATAGAGAGAAGAATATAGGCCGTCCGGTACTGAGAAGAGCATTGCTCATCTTAGAATATCTAACATTCAGGAACGAAATAGAAAGCTATTTATTATATAGTGGTCAAGAGCTAATTATAGATATACTGCTAACTTAACGGTTATATAATGTACTAAGGTACCTCTTATGGGGGCTCACTCCCTTAGCATGGCAATTATCATATTTCAAGTAATCAATTCCCTAGAACAAAAGTGGCGAAGAAGATGTATATATCTATATAAGCTGGTGCTAAGATATTATTCAAACACAAAAATTGAAACTAGTGGCCATCCAGAAAATTTATCCAGGAACAGCTAAAGTCAGATGCCCTTATTCTAGTGTAGAAGTTAAATCTACAATCATACCCATGAAACAAAAGTTGTGAGATCCCTATAGTAAGTGCTTAGAGTTATTTAGTACCAAAGCGTTCATGTAAGAATCAGTGCAATTTTGAATAGATTTTTGATGCTTCCGAAAATATACTACAACGAAGTGAAACGGAGACATATAAGGCATATTCTTGCGCTAAAAGTAGGTACCTGAAGCGTATGATGGAGGAAGGCTACCATTTGGAACTTGGTATCTTCATACACAATTTCTTAGTGCTCGTTTAGCCTGTGACCAAAGAACAAGAATGAAAGATTTATGTCCAAAAAAGCTTCATAAGAAAAATCCTTAGTTTCCAGAAAAAAGTTGGTTACCTTAGCCAAGTCAGGCTTATAAAGAGCTTGACACCTTGATTTACATTCTCAGGAAGTACCATGGAGTTTAATTCATCTGCGAAAACCCAGCAATGGCTTTCCATAGATGCCAGTTTCTCATTGATGTCAAAAGCACATCTTGACTTGGAATTATATTTGTTGACTAGTTAAGGAATAAGATATCATATCTCAAGCTAACTTTTTACCATATGCATGAATACATAAAGGTAGCAAAGCTGCCATTTACCTGGATATCCTCAAGGTTTAGGAGCTGTGTTAATTAAATCCCTACTCTATCGCATAAAAGAGAATATTCCAAGTGAGAAAATGTAAGAAATATGAAACATAGTTAAACAACATAAAAAATAGGTAGGGGAGATAAATACATTACAAGGCTCAATATCTATAGTCAATGCTATTATAGCAAGGCTGATGTGAGCTGCTTACATAAAGCCATGGTCCACTTACCAAATTGAGCAAAAATTTCCCTTGCTTAAACAAATAGCCTTACAGTGAAAAGGGTACATAATTCTGGAGTAAATCATCATTCTAGATCCCGCTCAAACAAATAGTCTAAGTTAGAATGATGTCAAGTTTGATAACTCATAAGTACTTACTGATAATAAAAAATAGTTATTATGAAGAAGCTGTATAAGGCCTAAAAGTCTTGTATAAACTGGAAGTATCGTCACCTTTACAATTTTAGGTTATGGTAAGCATGATGCTACTCTTTAGATCATCTACTAAATAAATAGGAAACTTAGAAAATAAGCAGAAGTTTGCAAAAATTGTTGGCATAGTTTTTATACAATGGACTACACACTGTCAAGCTCTAAGCCTAATTTAATATTTGGAATCTACAAATATACTTATGTAGGAAGAGAAGAAAATCATCAGAAATAAGTAGTAAATGTAGTTTCAAAATTATTTAAGAAACTTCATTGCGGTAACAATCAACCTATAGACAAAGAGCTCAACCTTAATGCTTCCATAAGGGTGCAATTTCTTTAATGGTTATATATATCTTTAAATCACCTCCTCCCCCTATTACTTTTCATTGATCTTGTCAAGCTTTGTTACTTTTAACCGACGCACTAACACCTAAATATCATTTCTCCAACCTCAAAGCCCTTTTCTTCAGTAATGCATAAGTTTTCATGTATCAACAACTAAAGTTCTTAAATCATGATCCTACTTAAACAACCAACACCTTACCTACAATACATGATAGAAGAACAAACCTGAACTTATTATGAATTTTTGGACAACCCATTACTTCTTTACCTTTAGATAAACATAACCCATGGTATAGATGGTACAAATCCTTTGAAGATTATAAGTGAGCCCCGAACCTATAAACCCCAAAAGTAACAAAATCCAATTCACACAAAAATTAGTATCACAAAATTCACAATCAAACGGAATTAAAAACTTCAGAGATAAGATTTAAAGAGGGAACTCACCAAGCCAAATAGGGCTTTTCTTATAAAATTAGCCATGAATCAAACCCTCCGATCTGTGAGTTTTTCTCACAAAAAACTTCATCTTCCCTAGTTGCTTTATAGGAATTTCAATTCCACACACACACACTCTTTCTCTCTTTCTCTTTTTTTTTTTTTTTTTTCTCTCTCTCTCTCTCGTGAGTAATTGAAACGAAATCGTTGCAGTATCATCTCTAGCTTCGCTTTAATCCCTAATTTTAAAAATATGGTGAAAAGTTCTTAAATCCGATAAACCTAAGAAATTGGAAAGGGTAATCTTGGGTAAGCTTAAAAAAGAATAAGTGTACCGGGATTAAAACTTAAAACGACGGGACACATTAAAAAGCGAAGGTACTATAGTCGTTTGTTAGCGACATGGTACTTAGTCGATTTCATAAGTCGTAATTTCTTGTTTTCGAGAGAAAGCGTCAATGAAGGTGATAAAAAATTGATGACCACCACAGGATGGAATAAGAAAAGGTCCACATATATTTGTATGAATCAGCTATAAAAGGTCAGTACTACGAGTAGATTCAAATTTCCTGATCTTGGTCAATTTTCTATAAATATAATCGACGCAAGTCTAAAAATCAGAGAAGTCTAAAACCTTGAAAACCCCATCTTGAACCATAATCTCTAACCTCTTTCTAGAAATATGCCCTAGTCGTTTGTGCCATAACATCGAAAACTTCTTAAAAACTCTAGAATGTTTAGAAGTAGATAAAATATTAGCCTCAGCAGATAAACATAATAGAGATGTCCCAAATAAATGATCAAGAGATAGATAATATAACCCATCAACTAGTAGACCAGAACCAATAATGGAATTATGATGAATAATGTTAAAACCACCATGTCTAAAATGCAAAAAATAACTGAAAGAGTACAATCGAGAAACTGAAACTAGAGATCGTCTCATCGAAGGAACATAAAAGGTACCTGTCAAATCTAAAGTAACATCCGTGTCTAAAACCAAACAAAAAATGCCAGCAAACTCAATAGGAACGCTTATAGCATCTCCCGAGAAAACCTGCTCCTCAGGCCTTGTCGGCCGCCTACTGTTGAATCCCTGTGAAGAATTTGAAATGTGAATAGTTGCCCCAGAATCTAACCACCAAGAGTTGGTGGGAACATCAACCAAATTGGATTCAAAGCAAATATAAATGTCCGAGCGCACATTTCCACTATCGTCATACTTCAGCGATAAAAGCTGAGATAAGTTACTGTGCTGCCTTCCCTTGACGAAACCCTCGAACTGTTTCTTAATGGCATCTAACAGTTTCTTGGAGTAGTTAAAGTCCGTCAAGATTTTAATATTAGTCAGTTGGTTATGGATCATAGGGTCCATAACTGCATGAACCAAAGACTTATTTTAGGACGTGCAAAAATTAAATTTTATGCATGTTTAACTTGATCTATAAAAAATCAATAACTTGATGTCGTTAATCTCGATCCTACCTGGGGTTAGGATGGTCGAGTTAGAGTGTATATAATATTTATGGTATTGATTGTTTCACTCTGCGGGTACAACTATGTATCATCGAATCCCTCCTTTGGGTGGTGATTTGACATACATTACCCCCTAGTTAGTGATCACTCACGCTCAAGACTAGACTGGCCACTTAGAGTTTGACTCGAGACACTTCCTCACCTTTGGGCTGAGGGTTATCCTCATCTCCATGTACCGTATAGCCTATCTTGACCCACTAATTAACTATAATTTTCTTAATCACTTTTGGGTGGTCTAATTATTTCAAGTTTAATTAGTACAAAGTAGTCTTAAAGAGACTTTACGAGATATTCTCAAAAATAAGAGAAACGTTCAACTCCATGGACAAAACTCATTTGGGTATATTTGCCTATTTTATATCTTGCCTTCCTAACAACTACTTGATCTCACTTAAACTCCATTGGAGATCGTTGGGCATTAAAACTCTATATCATGAATGATATATATAGCTAATGCTAGATATTATTATCCAATTAATAATAAACACACATGATTCATTGCAAAATAAATCACTAAGTATTTAATATAATCCCTTAATAGGTCGACATATAATTTCTACATTTTGCGACAGCTGTAAAATTGTCCTTTTATAAGCAAGAAGCACATCCCCAACCAAATGAACCGGCGTCTCAATCACAACATCAAAAAAAACCAAAACCCTTTCACAGAAAATAGCAGCCCCATTAAATACACAACAACCAACATAAGCGCCTAAAGCATATGAAGAAATTACATAAAGAGAGAAAGAGAGACCAACCCAACAATGAGAATCAGACAGACATATATAATTACAATGAGAGTGAGTAATCTCCTCTAAACCAAACCAAATCAACACAGTGAAGCCCACAAAATCAACACAGTGAAACCCACAAAATCAACCTCTTCAAGAGTTAAGAAAATAGAGGTACGAGCCTATAGAATATATCCTCTTCAAAAACAACAACAACAACAACAACAGAGATTTGAAGAAAATACTGGAATCGGACGCCATCAATCCTCCAAAGGCGACTCCTCCTGGCAGAAATCAAAGGATCTCGACTCTTCGAACCTCTAATGGGTCTCATCTCAGACGATGAAACAATGGAGGGAAAAAAGCATTGAGGAATCGATGTTTGGATTTGTGTATTGGGTTTTCAAATCTGATTATAGGTCTGATTGGGTACAATAAGGAGAGAGAGGGGGAACCCTAAATATGGGGAGTGATTATTATGAAGTTCGTATATAGAAAGAAACTTGATTAACAAAGAGAAGAAAAGTTGCTCTCTTAAAAATAAACAACCCTAAAGAAACCATTAAAGTACATAGAAACAAATCAGACAATAATTTTCAAATTCGCTTCTTTCCCTTCTTACAATAATAATTAATCATAGTATTTTGTATCCTAGCGACTGATACCAATTGTTGGAAAAACATACAATTAACTATGATCAATATCTGAACATGTAAAGGAAATTAATACTATCCTCTTCTCATGATCTGAGAAATTCCCATGTTCTTAAGTGGAGTATTCCCTTGGATTGGCTGCAGACCTCAATGGGATGGTTTTCTATGCAGTAGCCTCCAAGAGGTACTTCCTCTCTATTTAACCTGATAGGGTTTGAGTGGTATTCTCATTATATCTTAAAGCCCTAATAAAGAGTAACACTAGGTCCCACCAACCTTAACTTGGTGTAACAATTGGGCATAACCAATAACACCAATACAACCTATTAACATGTGTGCTCATAAATCAGAAAACAAAACATTGAGTAGTGCCGGTATAGATGGAAAATCCAACATACTTTGTACATCCCCTAATTTACAAATGAGTTATGATTTAATTGTCTCTTGTTTTAAGGATGCTTTTCCTGAATAAGGAATCACTGATTTTCTTTTCACATAGTAAAAAGGTGGTATTTCTAAAGTACTTGGCTTTAGAAAATTGAGTGAAAAAGTTAGGGCTCATGATAATTGAATCTACACACAAACTTGGCTAGAAGATAGACATTTTTGAGTTTACTGCCTAAACACTTGATTTTCTTAACATAAAAGTGTTGAATATTGACTAATGAATGGGTGGTTCTAAATTTACCACGATACTTTACTAGAGCTCTGATCCAGGAGGATCTAGAGACGTTTTGAGTCGAAGACCAATTTTATCTAAAGTCGTTCGAATGAGATTTAGAGTCGCTCGAATGACCCGTTCGAGCGACTCCCTATTTCATTCGAGCTACCAAAGTTCACCCCACTGGAAATTTGGCCTAGAAATAGATTTCGTTCGAACGAGTTGCATTTTCATTCGAACGATTTGGCAAGTTTCTAGGGTATTAGACCAATTGGCGTAAAGTTGTTCGAACGACTCCCTATTTCGCTCGAATGGTTGTATTTCTGAGGTGTACTTTTGCCTCGAGATGCGTTCTATTTGTAATTTTCAGTTCCCTCTATATAAAGGGGACTTAAGTTATTTCTATTCTTATTATTGATCTAGAAAGAGTTTTGAGGAAGAAACCTAGGGTTTTGGAGTAATTCATTGTAATTATTTCATTTTTAAGCAATTGAAGCTTTTATTTTCCCCAATCAATTGGTGTTCTTCATATTTTTAGCTAACTAGAGCTTCTTTATCGTATTGTGGATTAAGTAGTATCAGTTTTCCAATTACGATCTTCGGGGGTTGATTGTGGTTCATGGTCTCTACACGTGACCGTCTCAAGCAAACGAAGAAGAAGCTAGTGAGTCCGTTAAAGATCCATCGCAAACCTAATTCGAAGAAGAAAGATGATTTTGAGATAGGCGATTCCAACGATCGACTCACGATTTTGGAAACGACAGTTTCTGACCTAACTTTTATTGTAGAGGAGTTGGTAGAACAATTGCGTCTCATGACCCTCGCGAAGGCTTCTACTTCGGCAAAATGGTGATGCCGCTCTCAACGACGAGGCCTCTCGAGGAAGAAAGGGTTATGGAGGTGGATAAAGACGATGATTTTGTGGAGATCGATAGTGATTCAGGTAAGGCCGAATCCGACAAAGAGCGATAGGGTATTAGTAATTCATCGAATCCTATACGTAATCTTCGTATCAATTTTAAGATTAAAATTCCAGTATTCGACGGTTCGATCGATGCCGAGAGTTAGATAATTGGTTAGATAGGTTAGAAACTTATTTTTTCGTTTATGAATACTCCAATGCTCAGCAAATATGCTTTGCTATGTTAAAATTTGCAAGTCATGCACTCAAGTGGTGAAAATCTTATCAGAAAAGCCACGATGTAGGAGATTTGGGTTGGAAAGAATTCAACGTCTTAGTGTAAAAGCAGTTTTATCCTATTGGGTATGAGCAAGAGAGATGGTATAAATGGCACAATTTGCGCCAAAAGTTTGAGCAATTTGTACAGGAGTATACTACGGCATTTCATAATCAAGCTTTGGGTTTGGACATTGAAGTGGACGAGTATGAAGTGTTCATGAAGTACACAGGGGGTTTGTCAGAGTCCATTAGGAGAGAGTTGAAGCTCTTTATTATGGCCAATATCGAGGATGTTACCGTGAAGGTAATTGTCATTGAAGGCAAGTACTTAAAGAGTGACAAAGAAGACGACAATATCAAGTCAGGGTACAAGTCTAGTTGGAAAAATGAGCATAAGGGAGAGGCCAAAGGAGAGGGGTCTTCGTCCAAGGAGTTTTATTGTAATCATTGTAAGGTGAGTGGGCATTTTTCCAATTATTGTTGGAAACTTCACCCGGAGCTTAGTTCGAAGGAGGAGAAACTCAATAAAGAGAAATATGCACTATCCGCAGGGGTTGTTGACCTTCCAGATTTAGATAAAACGAATCCTAAACTTACATTTATGTTTCAGCGGACTTTGGCTACGGAGGAGGAAAGTCGGGAAGAACTTTTTTATGTCAGTATTCAGGTGAAGCAGAGTTTAGTCGAGGCCATTGTGGATTCGGGTAGTTATAAAATTTTGATTTCTGAGACGTTGGTGAAGAAGATGGGTTTGATGACTACAGCCCATCCTAAGCCGTATGATTTACGGTGGATTCAGAAAGACGTGGATTTGATGATCACAAAATAGTATACATTCAAGTTTGCGATCACTGAAAGGTTTATTGACGAGGTGACGTGTGAGATGGTTCCTTTGGATGTGTGTCAGGTTATCTTGGGTAACCCTTATCTTTGAGACCGAGATGCAATTCATTACCGTAGAGCTCGCAGGTATCATCTTTTGAAGGAGGGAAAGGAGTTTCATATCAATGCTTGTAAGGAGCATGTTACTAAATCAAATTTGGTAATGGTGACTCAGGTGAAGCGGTTGGTTAATTCGAACGACAAGTTTGTGTTATTGGTACGACTGGTTCAGGAGGGTACGTCGGCTCGAGAGTTGTCTCCAATTACAATATTTTATAAGCAACAAACCGACTTGGGAAAGTCGCAAGAGGAGGTTGTGGTACATTCTGATCATAAACCGTTCCTGTTTTTCCCTACACAATCCAAGTTACAGTAAGCTCGCCGGATGAAGGGGAGGTCGTATCTCTAACAATTTCCCTTGCTTATATCGTGTAAGAAGGGAGTGGATGACAAAATGGCTGATAGGTTATTTCGACCTCCATTGCCAACTACTTCCGCTATGTTGGTTTCTATGCAAATATAACATTTTGTTGCGTCAACGTATGCTGTAGGATATGATAATCCCAAGGGGCGTAGTGTATTTCGCCGAAAGTTACTGTTAGGCAAGATATGTGGTGGTATTGAGTCATTTTGAGTTGCGAAGAAGGGTCAGCTACCTCGTAAATCGAAGTGGTACAGCAGGGTAATGGGCACCGCCGCATTCCCACCTCTCAAGTTCTCGCTTGGGCAGGAGCTTAAGGCTCCTAAAGGGGGGAGCCATGATCTAGGAGGATCTAGAGACATTTTGAGTCGAAGACCAAGTTTATCTAAAGTCGTTCGAATGACTCATTCGAATGACTCCCTATTTTGTTCGAACGACCAAAGTTCACCCCACTGGAAATTTGACCCAAAGACAGATTTCGTTTGAACGAGTTGTGTTTTCGTTCGAACGATTTGGCAAGTTTCTAGGGTTTTAGACCAATTGACGTAAAGTCGTTCGAATAACTCCCTATTTCGTTCGAACGACTTTGGCGGTGGTTGTATTTCTGAGGCATGCTTTTGCCTCGAGATGCATTTTATTTATAATTTTTAGTTCTCTCTATATTAATGGGACTTAGGTTATTTCTTTTCTTATGTTAGATCTAGAAAGAGTGCTGAGGAAGAAACCTAGGTTTTTGGAGTGATTCATTGTAATTACTTCGTTTTTAAGCAATTGAAGTTTTTATTTTTTCCAATCAATTGGTGTTCTTCATACTTTTCAGGTAACTAAAGCTTTTCTATCGTATTGTAGATTAAGCTCATTATGCTTATAATTATCCTCTTTTAAAGAGGAGCACCCCAATAAAAATTTCTTTTTGCTAATCTCACTACCCTGAACATTTTAAATAAAAATAGATTTTTTAAGTTATCAACGCTAAAAGACCTAACATTCATGAAAAAAAAACAAAAAACTTCTAAGTTTCTAACGCTAGGGTCCTAGTGTTGATGGGTATATTGAAAGCTGTTGGCACTGTGTTTCTATAACATTCAAAACGCTAGGGTTTTAGCGTGTATGGGTAATGTTTAAAGTTATTGGCCTTGTGTTTCTATAACATACAAAGCGATAGGTTCCTAGCGTCGGTGGGAAAAAAACTCTTAAGTTCTAAAACTAAGAGCCTAGCGTTGATGGGTAATATTGAAAGCTACTTCCCAGTGTTTCTATAATATATAAAATGTAGGGTACTAGCGTTGATGGGGAAAAACCCTAAAAATTATTTTTCGCAAATTTCTTCTCAAAACCACATCCAAACATGAATTTTAACAAAATTTCTCATAATTTCATACCCAATTGACTTAATCTTTCTTTCTCAAGTTTAATTTTGATTATAAGTGGTGTTGTCATAATTTTTAAAATTTGAGTTGAGATATGGCTTGAGAGAGAAAAAAGAAAGAAAGACGACGATAATGACGACGACGATGATGACAACGAAAATATCAAGCGGGGTCATAGTACTTCTCCGGAGTTTGAATAACAATTTTGAGGAAGAAAAAAATTATGGAAAAAGAGAGAAATCGTAGAGAGAGGAAGAAAATCACCAGAGAGAGGGAGAGAAACCCATGAGAGATAAAAGATTTTTGTTATGCTTAGAGTCTTTTCTATTTTGTTATGAGGGGGCTAGTGTTGTGGGATTAGAATGGCAAGAATTGCTTCAACTCCAAATGGCATGCAAATGTTCAAGCATAACCAAGTTCTATTGCTTAGTGATAGGATTCAAAATATGATGTACCCAAGATATTGTGCAATCCTTCCTAGTTGGTCGGTCTACTGATTTGTAGAGAAGGTAATGTGAGGGATCCTGGAATCCTCCCAAATATAAATACTTTATCCATCCCCTAATTTACAAACGAGTTGTGATCTAATTGTCTCTTGTTTTAAGGATGCTTTTCCCGAATAAGGAATCACTATTTTTCTTTTCACACAGTAAAAAGGTGGTATTTCTAAAGTACTTGGCTTTAGAAATTTGAGTGATAAAGTTAGGGTTCATGATAATTGAATCTACAGACATACGTGGCTAGAAGAGAGACATTTTGGGGTTTATTGCCTAAACACTTATTTTTCTTAACTTAAAAGTGTTGAATATTGACTAATGAATGGGTGGTTCTAAATTCACCACGTTTTTTTGCTAGAGCTCACTACGCTTAGTAGTCATCCTCTTTATAAAGAGGAGCACCCCAACAAAAATTTGTTTTTGCTAATCTCACTACCCTGATCATTTCGAATAAAAATAGATTTTTTAAGTTATCAACGCTAAGTCTCTTAGCGTTCATGAAAAAAAAAAAAAAGTTTTTGAGTTTATAATGCCAGGGTTCTAGCGTTGATGGTTAATATTGAAAGTTGTTGGCATTGCGTTTCTATAACATGCAAAACGCTAGGGTCTTAGCATTGATGGGTAATATTTAAAGTTGTTGGCATTGCTTTTCTATAACATACAAAGCGATAGGTTCCTAGTGTCGGTGGCAGAAAAAAAAAATACTCTTGAGTTTCCAAAGCTAAGAGCCTAGCATTGATGGATAATATTGAAAGCTACTCTTGGGTTATATACCTAAGAGATGACTCATCTAGGAAGTGTTTCTAGTAAAAGGGGTAGTGAAAATAGAATGACCCCTACTGAATTCTGAAAACATTGAATGAGGCAAAAAAAATAGAGAAAAAGGAGTCCAGATTTGCTAACCCTCCTTGACGGAGGGTTGTCTAATTAAATAAAGATTTAACGGGGGGTTAACAATGAGAGTTTCATTTTTCATTTTTTCTTCTCAAAAATCTTTATTTGCAAGATTTTCTCTCATCTTCCTCTCTTTCATGCATCTCTTTTCTTTCTGTTATGAGAATTGCATAGAAAAGTAATAATTTGCATGTAGTAACTTCATGTTATTATTTCTCTCCATTAAAAAATCATAAGATCTATAAAAGTTTGTGCCCTAAATCAACTCAAGATTTATTCACCAACCCATTATTCAAACATTGCAAGCCACCCTCCATTTAGTACTAATCCAAAACTTGGCGAATCTACCAAAATTGTAGCGGAGATATTTTTTCTAAGAAGATCTTACCAAAATCAAATTGTATTTAAAAAAAAAAACTCTCCGTTGACCTGGTTAAGTCTTTGTCCAGTTAGAGAAAGGGTTGTGCAAATCCGGACTCAAGAAGTGTTGTTTTTTTCCCTTAAAAGTGTTGAATGTCGTTGTCGCGGATTTCAAGTTCCTTCACTTATTTTTCGACAAAGCTTCTTCAATTTCACAAGGGCATGAAATTTGTGTGGCAATAAAAACCACCCAATTGTCTAAAGAGAGTGACTGGAAGGAAGGGAGAAATGAGACATCTGGTAAAACCTGGAATAGAAACTTTCAATTCTCTTGTGGCCAAATACAAAAATAGTACATTTGGCGGTAAATTCTAAACTCAACTTTTGAGTAGTGAGTGAACTTTAATTCGCCAAATTGAAATTGGCGATGGCAAAAAATAAAATTCTGATAATTGGAGTAACTGGTAATCTAGGGCATCAAATTGCCAATGCAAGCCTCCACATTGGTCATCCAACTTATGTTCTCGTTAGAGATTCAACATTCTCAGACCACGAGAAATCGAAAAAACTCGAAACCCTCACCAATGCTGGAGCCAATTTACTTAAGGTACCTATCTCTCTCTGAAACTTGGTTGTAATGTGATTCTAGGGTTTATGTTGGATTAAATTTATGCGATTTCAGGGTTCTTTAGAAGATCTAACCAGTCTTGTCGAAGCGGTGAAACAAGTAGATGTAGTGATCTGTGCGGTTTCGGCGAAGCAGGCTCTGGATCAGAGGCTTCTCATCAAAGCTATCAAACAAGCTGGATGCATCAAGGTATAAATAAACTCAGTCCCCGTTTTGGGGAATGCTAATAATAAGTGATAATGTTAAATATTGCGAGCTAAAATGACGTTCATTCTTGGGGTCTTAAACTTTATTGCACCATTTTAGTTAGGCTTGTTGTGTGTGTGGAATAAGGCACAACAAGCGACTACATGAACTTAGCTTAAGGGTTAAAAAGATCGACAATGTACTTAGTTTTATCGTGATTTTCTTCAAGTCTTCTATATGAAAGACAACCCCAAATAAAGAGAATTCAGAAATCATAATTGTTTCTCATCCATATAAAGTAGCGTAACAATGACTGACCTAACCAATGTAAATGTTCCATGACGAAATCATGAGAACGAATCTGTGCTACATCACATTATGTTGTTGATAAAGTGGGGAAAAATAAGAAACTTCAAGTTGGGTCTAACTTATTCTGTTTGTGTAACGAAGCAATCTTGAAATATGATTCCTTGCAGAGGTTTATTCCATCAGAGTTTGGATCAGATCCCGATAAAGTTCAGATAACCAGCCTTGATTACGACTTCTACTCAAGGAAAGCTGAAATCCGACGTTTTATAGAAGCTGAAGGCATTCCTCATACCTACATATCTTGTAATTTCTTCACAAGCTATTTACTTCCATCACTTGTTCAGCCAGGCCAGAAGATCCTTCCAAGAGATAAAGTTTGCATTTTCGGGGACGGAAATACTAAAGGTATTATGCTTATTTAGTATTGATCCAGATCGTGGTTTTTCAGATTAGTATTTAGTAATCTGTTGTATTTCTTGAATTGGCAGCTGTTTTTGTGAAGGAAAGGGATGTAGCCAACTTCACCATTAGTACTGTGGATGATCCAAGGACTTTAAACAAGGTCTTGTATCTGAGGCCTCCAGGGAATGTCTACTCTATGAATGAGCTGGTCGATATTTGGGAGATGAAGATTGGAAAGAAACTTGAGAAGACCTATATAACCGAAGAGGAGCTTTTGAAGAGCATTCATGGTATATCGTATTTAACATAACCTTGATGATCATTAACTTGCTTCTGGAAGATTCTGTTTTTATTTTCTTATTATTGGCTGGGGGACTAGAGGTTCACGAGGTTTATGATTTGCCACCACTGTTCCAGTAACTACCTCACTGCCCATTATAAATCCCATAGGCTGCACGTACCATTTAGGTCAGGATAATTCCTTGTGGGTGGCCTGCATTGGTGGTGGTTAAATCCCAGAACCTCTGCTTCATGCAAACCTCTGTTGGTTACTCCAATGAGATACTTGCACGTCTCTCTACAAATATGAAACCAGAATGTCCAGAATAATTGTCATAAAAGTTGTGTTTGGTTCGTGAAGTGAAGGAAAAGGAAAATCAATTACAGAAACAAATTTTCTTGTGTTTGGTTCGTGAGTCAAATTAAAGGGATTCCACATTAATGGATGAAACCAATGTCCTTCTACAAAAGATCTGAAGCAAAGGCTGATTCCAAATCATATTTCAGGCCACGTTTTCTTAAAAAATTCCACGATATTCCTACCGAATTTGTTTTTTCAGCACAATTAATTTCCTCCAAGCGAGAAAATTTACTCCAGGAAATCTGTAGAGAAAATTTGGAATGGAAAAATCTAGAGAAAGAAAATTTAGAGTGGAGGAATCTAGAGAGATAGTATTTGGAGAACCATGGAGAACTTGTAAAGAAATATTGGATTGAAATTTGTTTTGGAGTATGATCTGCATGTAGTGGGTTTGCAGATGTTGAAACATTTTCGTAATAGGTTGATTTTCAATGATTAGAGTGTGGCTCTGAATTCATGCATGTGGCGCCCAATGTTGTCGTGTTAGAAGAGGGTGTCACTAGAATAATCTTGCAGACGTTAAATGTATTGTAGAGTTTAGTTGCATAGTGGTTATAGAACATTGATTTCACTTTTATCAAAAATTCATTCATATCATGACTTCAAACAATAATCCATCAAATTGTGGGTAAATTTTTTGTTGAGACAATCCACTACTAGAGAAGTGTCAGATTCTAATTTTACTTTTAGAATATGGTTCTTATTTTTGAATATTGATGCCATGTTCTTAATATTCAATACTTCTTATATTTCAGAGACACCATACCCAAACAACATGGAGATGGTCTTCATATATTCTGCTTTCATAAAAGGAGATCAAACGTACTTTGATATCGAATCCTCTGGCGTGGAGGGTACCGAACTCTACCCTTACCTTGAATATACTACTATCAGCGAGTACTTAGAGGCCCTTTTGTAAGATGAGATGGTCTCTTAATCCCCAATACTATTAATAATAAGCTAATGACATTACAAAGATTTCTCTTTCCTTACTCTCTGGGTGAACTACTGTATCAAGCAATGTTTCTGAACTATACTAGGTGTTAAGTAATTTATGCAATGGGACTTAGTTGGGAATTTGGTCCTTAACAGAGCACCCTATTTTATACATTACATTTATCGAGTCTACTATGGTATTAGAAGACAACATGCGGGTGACAGAAAACGGAAATTCTGGGAGAGGAAAAAACATGGAGTTAAAAGACCATGGGAGGAAGAGAGGATGGCTATCTTGTTTTGGATTCTGGAGCTGAAGTAGAATTACTTGATTCAGAGGTTCACTACAGTTATTGGGTAAGAAAGCCTAATCTAACTCATTTCTATGCTGGGTATAAGTTGAATAGGTTCAACCGAGTCCATTATGACCGCGATCCTCCTCCTCTGGGGACTGTACTAGGGTCAGAAAATATTACGTCTCATGGATAAATTCCCAATTCCAGAATATATAATTAAGAAAGATGGGGTCGTTAAGTTAGGTAATTAGCTTAGCTTCAAGCGCTACCATTACCGCAGATGAGGTTAGGTATTGTCTGTATGTAGTAACGCATGTTTACTAGCACCCAACTGATAGAAGAAGAAAAAAAATCCGTTTTTTATTGTAAAATACGGTATATGTTTGTGATGGTTTTCTTTCGATTTCATAATTTTAAAAGCGCTATGTGAATGTCAACTGAAATTGTCATGTACACGATATTCTTTATTAGTATTTATTTTATTTTATTTTTTGTCATATTAAGCATATTTAAATCTATTATATTTTAGAATCTAATGAGAAAACGTGGTTTTGTTGAGTGATAATTTAATATATCCTGGCTCAAGAAGGACGGGAACGATCTTGTATGGAGAATGTGTATATATTCAAGGATTTGATATTTTTGTAGTTCCTACCTTATTAGTATTTGCTATATAGGAAATGTATCCAATATTGTGATTTCATTAGATTTCGTGCTTTAGCGCCTACAATTATTACTTCCTAACTGATTTCTGAATATGATTCATGAAATTAGATATCTTTTACAGGCTATTGAGTAATTTCAAACAAAGAATCCTCCTTATAATACTCTTGATCTTACTTATGTTAGTTTGTCTCGCATAAAATGTGGAAGAAAGAAGAAGGAAACACTCTTTATGGTTTCGCAGAGTTAGGTGACAAATTCTGATAAACCTTGGACAATTTTGAATTGCTCTGGCCGTTAAGAAAATTTACTATTGCCAAGGCTGAAGAACCACATTTAAAAAGGGGTAGGAGTTCCAGTGGCCTTATATAAACGGGTTGTTGACCATCCTGTTCTACGCGTTTACGTGAAGAGCATAAGTGCACTTTTATTGGTATAAAGCTCAGGTATATGTGGTGACTTATGCGGCAGAAATGTTGTCAAGGTTTGTTTTCATGTTTATGATCTGATTGTGAAATTGAAGGATAGCTTGATTAGTCTCTCTTCCTTACTAGACAGATAGCACTATATATCTACTTTGATTTGACACCCTATTTTACATTGTCTTAAGCATTGAATTCGAACAAAAGAATATATTTATGCGCTTGGTACGCATTCACCACCCGCTTGTACCCATGGCGTAAGCATGCTAACCTGGAATGTGTGAGACCTTTTCTTTTTGTATCTTGACTTAGAGCATCTCCTAAAGTACCTTACTCAATTGAGTGAAAAAAAACTAAAATCTAACTGAGTGGTCAATTTCATCCAATAGTACCTCAGTTAGCTTTCTCAACCAATTGAGGTAGTGTCTTCCAACCATTATTATCGGCAAGGACGAAGCTAGGGGGGACCAGTGGGGTCATTTGACCCCATTGGATTTGCCAGAAATCAATTACCATATAGCTAAAAATGATACATATATGTATAATTTATATATATTTTACCTCATTTAGTTTTAATTATATAATTGCTATTGGTCTAGTGGACAAGTATGTTGTTAGTTTTGACTACCTACACAAGGGTTCAAGTCCTCATAACCTCATTTTTTCATACCATTTAACATGATCAAGAAAGAATTAACTTTTAGATTGAGGATTCTCTTCTAAGACTTTTTTTTTTTACTTGGCATGAGTTCTAATATAAGCGATACTAAAATACCCTAATATGTTTTATAATTTTTTTTCTCGAGGACGATGCCCTCGACCCCCTCGTTTGGTCTATTGACCCCAGTGGAGTCAAGTCCTGGCTTCGCCCCTGATTATCGGGTGGGTTTTGAAATGTCTATATAACATTGTTGGTTCTAGTGGGTTTTGAAATGTCTTCCGACCATTATTATGGGCCTCCATCATAGTAGTGTAAGTCACACTCCATTTCCTTCCACAAAAGCTTGATATAAAGATATAGTTGTCTAGACCACAGAAATTGGAATGTACAATCCAGTTTTTTCCTTCTAGGTAAAGCAAGCGATTTTAACTCAATTAGCGAGAGAAACTTTTTTCTGGTACCTTTGCAAGTAATTGCAAGCACTGTGAAATTGTGGGAAACACTTGGGGTAGGGCTCAACCCTCTAATGTGGGGCTGCCAGTTTCAGCACTAAGATCGTTTATATGTATGATATATCTATGTTCATTTACTTTTAATTCAATTTGTTACAAGTCCTGGCATATTTCTGGTGAACTCTATTGAGTGGCAAACTTGGTTGAGTTCCATGAAAGGTCGATGTCTGGTAGCTGACAGATACCAAAGAGACGTTTTGGATCTGATCAAGCTTGTTGCAGGTGAACCTCTTGCAGGTGGGGAAGAGGAAGGGTGTTCCATGGCCATCGTGTTTATTAGATTCTGTAATTCACTTTCAAGTTAGTATTTTCATGAAACCATCACTTAATTCCACTAGTATTAAGAGGTTATCCGAAATAGAATGATTAAATAGGACCATATCTTTAGGGGTTCTTTCTTTGGGTAAAGGACTACCTACGAAGATTTCTAGTCTCCTTTCCTTTTTCTTGTAGAAAAAAACCTTCTAGGGGCAAGTAATACTAGAGAATGTAATTTTTCTCATCATTATTTCTTCATTATGTTTCATGGCATCCTGCATTAATCCAGCCTCGTGTAGCTAAAATAAGGCATTTGTTAAACGACCTTTAGCGTTTAATAGCAACAAGGGCTTTAAGCCAAAATTGCTTTGGTCATAATGACCTAAACAGAAACTTAATGTTCCCATTTACTTTTGAACCTAGACAATTACATGAACCAGATCTAATCATGGCCACATACATTTCCAAACAACAACTGTGGTAACGTAAGGTCAGTGTATAATTAAATCCTACAGTTTTGTTGCTATAAATTTCATGGTCTCTCATTTCTAAAACTCCAAGAACTAGACCACAAACCTTCTCCCCCAGAAGAAGCAATTTCTCTCAAGTGCAAAGCTATATTTACAAAGATGAGTAAGATTTTGATCATTGGCGGGACGGGATACATTGGTAAATTCATTGTAGAAGCAAGCGCAAAGTCGGACCATCCCACATTCGCTTTGGTTAGAAAAAACACAGCCTCTGATCCAGTGAAGGGGAAACTAGTCGAGAGTTTTAAGAACTTGGGGGTCACTCTGCTTTACGTATATACAAGACAAACTCTAATTGTTTCTCATTTTTTATTTTAATCAGCAAACTTTTAACATGCTCTTCTAATTGGTTTTGATACAGGGAGATATTTACAATCACGAAAGCTTGGTAAAGGCGATTAAGCAGGTTGATGTTGTAATCTCTGCTGTCGGTCACGGCCAATTAGCTGATCAGGTGAAAATCATTGAAGCTATCAAAGAAGCTGGAAACATTAAGGTAAAACCGTGGTACAGCAATAATACATGACAATTTTCTTGTAACATGTTAACATATACAATAATTCCAGAGATTCTTCCCTTCGGAATTTGGAAATGATGTTGATCGTAGTCACGCCGTTGAGCCCGCAAAAAGTGCATTTGCAACAAAAGCTGGAATTCGCAGAGCCGTGGAGGCAGAAGGGATACCATACACTTATGTCTCCTCCAACTTCTTTGCTGGGTATTTTCTCCCTAGTCTGTCACAGGCAGGTGCCACAGCTCCTCCCAGAGATAAGGTAGTTATTTTAGGCGATGGAATTCCCAAGGGTACGTAATCACCCCCGTCCTCTACTCAAGCCCATTATAGATCTATCAAATGATTGTGTTAGCTTTGTGATTGTATTGTCTTCAGCTGTTTATAACAAGGAAGATGACATTGGCACATACACCATTAAAGCCGTAGATGATCCTAGAACACTGAACAAGATCGTCTACATAAGGCCCCAGGCAAATATTTACTCATTCAATGATTTAGTGTCATTGTGGGAGAAGAAAATTGGGAACACCCTTGAGAAAGTCTATCTTCCAGAGGAGCAAGTCCTGAAAAACATCCAAGGTAATTAAGAACACTTAGTTAATCTCGATGACTTGAATGATTCTTTGCTTAGAAAGGCTAATTTTGGTTTTCTCGTTTCTACAGAGGCACCGGTTCCGGTAAATGTTATATTGTCGATTGGGCACTCCGTTTTTGTGAAGGGAGATCAGACGAACTTTGAGATTGAACCATCCTTTGGGGTAGAAGCTTCGGAACTTTATCCTGACGTGAAGTACACTACTGTGGATGAATATCTTAATCAGTTTGTCTGATCTCTGTTAAGCTGTTGTTACTCACTAAACAAATAAATAAAGTGTGACTATTTCAAGATCTGTGTGTAAGATATAAGTGTGGTTTTTCTTGTCACCCAAGATAAATGTTGCTTAATATCAAAGGAAAATCTCTATTCTGACTTATCATCTTTCTTATTTGATTCACAAGGATTCGTGTTATTATTTTTCAACTCGGGTTAAAACGGATGAGAACAAGTACTCTTTCTTATATCTCTCATAATTCTTACTTTCAAATGTCAGGCCTTTTTCAAAATACCGACAAAAAAAACCTAGTATTAAACGGTAGGGAGACCGATGTGATGTTTTTTTAAAAGTTAAGGCGTGCTGAAGGCACTCATCTCTTTAGCTTCGAAACTCATTCAATTTCACAAGAAAATTTGGAATTGGTAGATTTACAACTACTCAATTCTTTCGGCTTACTCAATTCCTTCGCTCCTACTAAAACCACAGTTAAAACACACCATAACATGAAATCCTCACACCCCCTAACACAGACAGACTTGAAAGTCGAAATAAAGTTGTGGGGGTCAAACCCAAACTTCAACCGCATTGCCATTATACTTCAACCATGCAAATGCAAGTGAGAATCATCTGAAATGTTTCTGATCACAAACATTTCTAAACCGTTTGATTACGTCCTCGGATGGCATAGATGACGAATCCGATGACGAAAACTTCTGTAATAAGACAATGTACCTATAGATCAGCTAAAGCAAAATAAACATAAATGCAGCAAATTGAATTGATTAAACCCTAACCACTTGATTTGGAAATATCCCTTTGGAATCTGGGAAGAAAACGGGATTTTAATTATGGTGATTCACTTGGGAATTTCTTCAAACATCCTCATTTATTTGTGCTCTTATTTACTTATAGGTTTCAAACAGAGGAAAAACTTAATAGTCCGGAATCCTAGTAACAAACACAAGAAAAGCTTTTGTTTTTGCAGTTTTTTGTTGTGGTGATGACGACAACAACAAACCCATCAGTTAAATCAATCTCTAACACGTTTTTCTCCATCTCCAAGTAACAATCTTCCTCTCTTTATTTGATTGATAGAGAGGCATTTGTTTTTTCTCTCTCCTCTCCCTCAAATTAGACCTTTTAAGCTTCTGAGTATCTTTGTTTTAGCTCCAAAACCATGAAATTAGATCTTTTGAGCTTCTGGGTATCTCTGGTTTAGCTCAATTTCATCAAACAATTCGAACCCCTCTATCTTTCTCTAGTTTACAGATGGTGGTTAGAATTCCAATTATATTTCTCATTTTCAAACGATGAAAAGTATCGAAGGAGAGATTTGAACGAGGAGTAGATTCTCAGAAGATTGAGGGATGAGATTCAGAGAAGGAGATATACGTAACATTACTGTTTTACCCTTTCATCAATGTTTTGATAACTTTTGTTGCAGGGGTAGTTTAGGCAATCTACACGACCAATCACCAGACACACTAACGTTAGCCGACGTCAGATTACCCTTTGCTCTCCATATAATAATAATAAATAAAAATAGTTTTTTATACCCTTAAATATAGGGGTAAACCACCAAAATATCGTGAATGTATTGCGGTATTTTAGGATTTTTTATTTTATCATGGTTTTTCCTTTTAAACCATACAAACATTTGGTTTTTTGATGTAATTCTCGTTCCCAAACTTTCCAACATAATCAAAATGATAAGACAAAACATGGCAAAAAAATTGTAAAACAACTTTAATTGCGCCTCTCGTCAAAGATCAACTAATTGTGAAAATCGACGAGGTCGAACAGGAATGTCACAAAGAGGATTTGGGTCAGTTCATCTCACAGGAGTTATGATGTGGGTTCTCTTTCATCGCACTTTGATGGCATAAGCTAATGAGCATTGGCACTAGCTATTACCCACATCCGTCCACCTTTGATGCTCAACAAAACGACCTAGGGTCTTTTTGGTCATGCAAATTCGTAGATTAATGCGCTGTCTTATGGCTACGGATATGGTAAGGGAGAATCAGTATTCGAGACAACATTGCACGGATAAGCGTATAGGAGTAATAGCTGTAAGTGGTTGTCCACCCCACATAAGAAACTGAGACCTTTATTTAAAGTATTTGACGTAGAAAAAATATTGTTGGAATATTTCTAACGTCAACTCACAGTCATAAAATTATGATTTTGAGGAACCGCGTCACTCATATATGTATTAGATTATTACATATCTGTAACTTTATGAGACAATTCATAAATGTTAAGTTTTAATTTGTAATCAAATTGCTTGTATTTTCTTGTAATAAACTTCTTGATTATTGTGAGGGCTTATTTCCAATACTCGACCTGCTACAGTAACTTCTACTGCTACAATACTTTGAATAGTAACCACTACAGTACTTTGAACAATTATAGCTACAGTAACTTCGAACTGCTGCATTAACTTCGAACTGATACAACTACAGTACTTCGAATACCAACAGTAATTTCGAACTGCTACAACTCGATTGGATGTAAGGGCTAGTTCTGAATCTCAAGCTAAGACCTCAGTATATGACCATCACGCATTTACTCGACCTCATCAACAAACACGTAGCGCATTAATGACACATTATGGAGCGGTTACAAAGAAGAAGAGTTACTCAAGCCGTTATTCGGCCATTACGAAGACCATTATGAAGACTCATTAAAACTTGATATTGTAACGTTCCTCATTAAAGCAAATAACGGTCATGTTATAAGACCTATAAATAGGCACAAAGAGCTACAGTTTATGGGGGGGAGCTTCATTGACACACCTTGGGGACATAGCTTCTGAGAGACCTTTTCTAATATCTCTCTCCCATGTAATAGTTAGCAATCTATAAACAACTTTTTCTCAAATTCTCAGGAGAGGTCCTGGCTTTTTACCCATTCAAGGGTTTTCCACGCTAAATCTTTGTGCTTGTTATCACTTTCACTCTCATATCATTCAAAATTCTATGGTGTAAAGCTATTTTCGGTCTCTAAGAAAATAGGCAATTACAATTATCAATTTCTCATTTAACATTTTTATTTACTTTTTCCATAATATTTTTTCAAGTTCAAATCTTTTTGGAGACTTCTTTCACATTTTCACACATTTTATGTAATATTATCAACATATCGTAATAATTATCAAAATACCAAGAAAAAAATTTATCGATATATTGTGATAATTCAGTTTAAACCGACTTTTTGCATTAAAAGATTTAAAAAAAGAGTGCCCAAAAAATCGTGATAAATTAAAAATATTGCGGTAAGCCGCAACTGGGACAGGTCGGTAAGGTTTGGCTGGCATTTTAATCGTAGTTGGTGGAGGAACTTAACGTGTGATTCCCAAGAGCTTAATTTGGAACCAAATTGTTTGTAAATCTCACAAGTTACAATGTAGCATTCCATGATTGTTTAATGGGTGAAAGATCATTTTCAGTATTATACTACCTTTGTGATAAGAGATGATGATAGCACATAGGTCTCTAACATTGTTTAAGATAAGTACAAACATATATTTAGCCATTTAGGTAACCTCTAATAATGAACATGGACGAGATTCAACAAGTTCTATCAACTTTTGAAGAGTGGTCTAACTCAACAATGCTAACTCTTTAAGATTGTAACTTAACATAGCATCATTTAGGCAAGGGAAAGATGTAGAATTGTGGTTATACGCTAACTAAACTTATATTAAATGGTCGCATTTGATTTTTCATCCCATAATTGGCTTTATAACAAAACAAAGCAAAATAAAAAAAAAGTATTTATTGCTGAGAACAAAAGCGATCTTCTAGACTATCCAACTATACACAAACATAAACACAGATATATAGAAAGGGAAGAGAAGCTTTCATTAATGTCCCTGTAAGAGGTTTGTTACACAATAACCCTAGTAGGGTTATATATATTATGCTTCTTAAAACTCTCTAGGGTTTGGAGTCGGTGGGTCACCCCAAACCCAGTTCAGGTAGGACCAAACTCAATGGTTCTTAACACTCCCCCTTTGGGCTGTCCCACATCTAGATGACTTGCCTCATTAAAACCTTCGCCTAGCAAAACCTTGTGGGAAAAAAAATTATGCAAATAAAGAGTACAATCATATGTCACAGATGGGTGGTGGGCACGTATAACGTTGCCTCATCAAAGCCTCCATCCAATATAACCATCGGGGATAAAAACTGTGCTACCAAGAAAAAGAGTACAATGCATATATGCCCATATCAGGAGAAGACATGTCCGTTTGACGTCTATCACCCAGAGATGTGTCTCCTTGAGACGTCAAAGATTACAAACTTCGTATGTCTATTATGTGTACCAATATCTTGAACGTAGGTTGTGTAAGAGTCTTCGTGAATAGATCTTCTAAGTTGTCTGCTGAATGGTCTTGAACAAAATCAATTTCATTCGCCTAATGTAATTCGTGAGTATGGAAGAACTTCGGCAAAATATATTTAGTTATGTCGTCTTGGATAAAACCTTCTCCAACTTGAGCGATGCAGGAAAAATTGTCTTCATAAAGAGTCGTGGGTTTCTTTTGGATAAAATTTTATCCACAAGTTGCGTTGATGTAATTTGTCATGGAACGTAAGCAAAAATATTCTTTCCCAGCTTCATGAAGTACAATAATCTCTGTGTGGTTCGAGGATGTAGCGGCCACCGTCTGCTTCATTAGTCTCCATGTAATCATCGTATGTCCATACATAAATACATAGCCCGTTTGACAGCGGCCTCTATGTGGGTCTAATAAGTATCCTGCCTCGGCGTACCCTATAATTTTATTTTTACCATTTATTGGGTAGAATAGACCCAAGTCTATTATACTGATTTTAGATACAATAGAATGTGCTTAATCTCATTCCAGTGCCTTTAAGTAGGAGCGGAACTATGGCAAGCCAAAGAGTTCACTGTGAATGAGATATTGGGTCTAGTACACCTGGCTAAGTAATAGAAAATACTAATTACTCCTAAATATGGCACATTGACCCTAAGAGTTCTTCCCCCTCATCAAGAGGGCGAAAGATGTCCTTGTTCGCATCCATATGGCGAACTATCATAGGCATGCTCAAGCTATGAGCTGTATCCATATCACCTACAGGACGAGTATGCCACAACTAAAATGTTTGATCTGTAAATCGTCATAATACTTGGTTTCTCAAGGTCTTTCATTTCAAATTCATTTTCAAGGTATTTGGCTTATCTCGTGATCTTCCCCAGAGTTTCGATGATATCCAAATCATCTAGTGCATTGATATGATGACTAAGTAAGTATTTGTGTTCTTAGTGTGAATGCATGGGCATATAAGACTATTTGCAAAATCCTCGACATTCAAATACTTAATCATCTTACTGCGTCACATGAGCCCTGATTACTTCGAGCCAACAATGACTTATCCGATTTATTACTTACGTATCTCGTGCGTTGGGCTTAATTGCTTTCAAAAGCTTACACCTCTTAGGTAGCTTCTTGTAGATATTTGTATCTAGATAACTGACAAACTGATCAAGTACTGGAAAGTTATAGCGCTTATGAACATGGAATAGGTCTTATCGTAATCGATGTCAGGTCTCTTCAGAGAATACCTAGAAAACTAGTATTGCCTTGACCTAATGATCTCTACGAGTTCATTACGTTTCTGTACGAATTCCCATTTATATTCGACAGGCTCTATGACATCACTTTGCATTTTGCTAGCGAGTTGACACCACTTGGATTCCAGACCCCCACTTTGGTCAATGTACAACAACATACAATCGTTCACAATAAGTGGTTCAGAATCCTTATTCTAGATGGCGAGTGCAGCAGCGAGGGTGAATGCGTTCTCGACGATCACTATTGAACGATCCTACGTTGTACCATTATAGACATAATAGATCGAGATCTCTCTATTAAAATATACATGTACTACGTCAGGCTTGTCTCATAATACATCAACTGGTCGTGTAGCTACTATTGTATGGTTGATGGGTGGTTCCATCCTCGATGAACTGGTTACAACATAAACCATTTCTTGTCCCTTATTATCTTGCTCGCCTGCTCAGAATAGTTTCTTCCATCAGTACTCTGTATGTAGTGCGAGTCTTAGATTCATTTGTGGAAGGCATGTCAGTTCCTCATAATGTATGGTTGTGCAGGTGCATTACTTACATGCACCTTGTTCATACTAGTTGTGTCTTTAAATGCTCCTAAGAAATTTATTTGCATCCTATTGCAAGTGAAGAATTTGTTGGATCTTATTGTCACTCTATTATGTAAAGGGATCCAGATGAGACAACGATAGTGTCTCCTAAGATATTTTGGGACTCTTCCAAGGCATTATTGGCCATATCTTCCTCTAATGTCAGAAACAGTGATAATTTGCTCTACAGTATATACGTCGCTAGTGGGTTTCAAATATCTAAAGATAGATGACAAATCGTAACCCACATAAATACCATGCCGATGTTGGGGACCTAACTTCATGTGTTGTGGAGGTATCCGACCCAATTACTAGTTACTTTGGGAAAAGCTGTTGATTCACTAACGAATGAAATTTAATCAGTGATGTGGGGAACAAAAATGCGTGACCAAAAATGTAAGGCCCATACACTAGCCAGATGTAGTAACTATAATAACAGTGGCCTAACGATTAGATCTAATCGCTAGAGTAAGTTCTCTGCCAACCCAAACTGGGTGTGAAAATAGGGTACTCTCGATGCTTAATTATCTATCCCATTAGCGGTACAATAATCATCAAAAGTATGGGAGGTAAACTTACCAGCTCTATCAAGTTGAGTCGACTTGATTAGTCTATCCAGGAACAGTGCCTACAATATAATGATCTAAGTGAGAAGCCATGCTAACATTGTGTTCCTAGTTGTTAACAATAGGCAAATGTAAGCCCATCTCTAAGATATGTCTATTATGACTATAAATACTCAAAAGGCCGCTATGTGGATGAATAGGACCACATGTGTCTCCATGGAAGTGCTAGAGAAAAGGCTAGAGATGTCACTCCACCTTGGTCATACTAGAACAAACAATAAACTTTCCCTTAAAGTAGTCGTTACACGGACACTCTCTAGATCTTCTCCCATTTAAAGGAAAGTCCAAAAGTATTCCCGATAATCCTCCTCATTTTCCTAGCCCGAAGGAGTGTGTTAGAAGTCGTTCCAATATCGTTATCTGACCTTTAAACGTAGATGTTATGCACAAAACCCGACTTCCATTTTCTCCTATCTTCTTCAACTTGATGACCATTATCATTTAGATCCCTAAAACTTAGCTAATTCCGATTGGCCTTACTTGTATATAAAGCTGACTATATACCTAGTATCGTACTGTCAAAGAGTAATAGCATGGCACATTCAGTGCATTCTATCATATTGGTCGGGCCAATGATAGTGGTGACATCTTAGATGCACAAGGGTAATTTTTTTTTTTGCATATTTCAAAAGGGATCGAGTGCGTGGTACTACTGTCTATGAGACATGCGTTCACTACTCAGCAGATTATCGGTGAATACTCTTGAATCAGACTATACTTTATGAGTAGAAAATTCTTTGGACAAGTTGTATATAGTAGATTAACTATCATACATGGAATTTAACTACTTCTGAAGTAATAAATTTAAAGTAATCTCAAAACAAAATGAGTTCTCATAGATGTGATACCTAATTAATGCATGTCACAAGCATTTAAAGAAGCTAACTAGTGAAGAGTTTCAACTCAATCAAAAATAGTACTAATGAAATAAAGCTACTACTTGTAACAAGAAAAATTACTATTTGGTAATGTTCTTTAAGTGAAATCACTCATCTATTGAGACTCTGCTACTGGAAGTAATGAGGTTTTAAACTATGCAGTTGTAATGTTTACCCCAACAGTGGTCATGTGATAAGGTCGGGGCTGATCTCTTTAGATCGTCGGGGGTACCTTATGTAGTAGCCTATTTTCGTGGAGACCGAAAATAGCTTTACACCATAGAATTTTGAATGATATGAGAATGAAAGTAATAGCAAGCACAAAGATTTAGCATGGAAAACCCTTGAATGGGCTAAAAACCACGACCTCTCCTGAGGATTTAGGAAGAGAGGAGTTTTATAGACTGCTAGCTATTACAAAGAGAGAATGAGATAGAGATGTAGAAAAGATCTCCTAGTTGTTCTTAGAGCAGCCCCCTAATCTCTAGCTATCTAGTTCTATTTATAGGTCTTATAACATGACCGTTACAATATTGCTTTAATGAGGAACGTTACAATATCAGGTTGGTCTTCATAATAGTTGAGTAACGGCTTGAGTAACTCTTCTTCCTTGTAACCGCTTCATAATGTGTTATAAATACGCCACGTGTTTGCTGATGAGGTCGAGTAAATGTGTGATGGTCATATACTGAGGCCTGATTTTGAGATTTGAGGCTGGCTTTTACTTCCAATCAAGCTGTAGCAGTTCGAAGTTACTGTTACTATAGCAGGTCGAGTATTGGAAATAAGTCACCACATTTGCCCCATCTCAGCCAATAGCACGAGAAGCATCAGGAGCGAGTGGTGTTGGTTGAGACATATATTTGATCTTTGGATATGTAAATTACATGGTTAAAGCAACTGTTGTAAGAGAATGCATTATAATGTATTATAATATATGATAATGTATTAGAATGGATGATAATGTAGTAGAATGGATGATCATGTATGATAATGTAGTAGTAGAATGCATGTAGTTGTATAGCGCATCTCTTCCAGATCGAATTGAATGTCTCAATAAGTGACCCTCGGAGAGCGAGTTTATTTGAACATCGATGATCTAGGTCTCAGTCACAGGTCGAATTGAGCATATCAATAAGCAACCGTAGTGAGATCTTTAAATATTGAACAGCTGTATGGCGCATCTCTGCCAGATTGAATTGAATGTCTCAATAAGCGACCCTCGGAGAGCGAATTTATTTGAACAACGATGATGTAGGTCTCAGTCACAGGTCGAATTGAGCGTATCAATAAGCGACCGTACTGAGACATCTTTGAATATTGAATAGCTGTATGACGCATCTCTGCCAGATCGAATTGATTATCTCAATAAGCGACCCTCGGAGAGCGAGTTTATTTGAATAACAATGATGTAGGTCTCAGTCACAAGTCGAATTGAGCGTATCATTAAGCAATCGTACTGAGACATCTTTGAATATTGAATGCAGAGCTGGGCTGGCTGTATCCAGGCGACAGCTTTAGATAAGTAGAATGTGCTATGTTTGGTCAATAATTGACCTGCAAGATGTTGGTTGAGCTCGCCCCGAGTATGAGTTAAGTTGTTTGATCTTGAGTCTTGAAGTTGAGTTTGAACATTGTGTATGAAGATGACATCGGGCTCGCCCCGAGTATAAGCTGGAATAAGTTGTAATCGCCTCGAATACCTCGACCTCGAGTACCTTTATAATGTAATTTGATGTTGTCAAAAAGATGATATCAAGCATTTAGTCTGAATCTGAGATCGGGCTCGCCCCGAAGTATGATTTATGTCGATTGATATTTAGTCAGTTGTATCTGAAGCTGAGGACGAGCGTTGCGTCTAAATCTGAAGTCAGGTTCGCCCCGAGTATGATTTACGTCGATTGATATTCAGTATGTAGTTGAAGCTGAAATCGGGGTCGCCCCGAGTATGAGTATGAATAAGTTGCAATCGCCTCGAGTACCTTAACCTTGAGCGCCTTAATAATGTTGTTGAAAAATATCGGGCTCGCCCCGAGTATAGCTTGAATAAGTTGTAATCGCCTCGAGTACCTCGACCTCTAGCGGTTTTATAATTTGGTTTAAATTTTTTGTTTGGCTTGAGATTCATATTAGTCTTTGTTGTTGCTATGAACTTGGAATATTAATCGTAGTAGTAGCTATTTGGGCTGACTAACACCAGATCCGTTGCTTGTTGATGCGCTAGTTTAACAAAAGAATCTGTTATAACATGGATATGTCTTTTGTCTATTGGGATGTTTTGTGAGGATAATGAATCGAGCTGAAAGACTTGCCATTTGTTGAGATTCCAGTCTCGATTTAGAGAGAGAGAGGCCGTATGATTGAAGACCTGCATGTTGTTCGACTTCATCTAAACAAACCTACTCCAATTTCTGATTTCCTCTTTCTTTGTTCGATGCTGATTGTATTAGAGAGCTCGATGCTTGATTTGAAGTTCGATGGAGGCCATAGTGGTGAGTTCGATCGAAGACTTGTAAATTGTGCAAACAGATTTGATTTGCGACCTGATGGATCAATTTGGTATTTGTTGATGTTGGAAACAGGAGCATTGTTTTTTTATGTTAGTTGTCGATCTTGCTGTTGTAGAATGTGGTTGTTGTTGATCCTGCTTTTTTAATGCGGACGACATCTAATGCATCACTGAGGAGGGAGAGATAGATGCCGGCTTCGCGCCTTGCTTTGGCTGCAGGTTAATCTCATTTGATCATTGATGAGATTGAAATTTGGAGTTGATGATGATCAGGGAGAGGATGATGATGGGATGAACAATCGTTTCGATGATGTTGCCTGATATAGAGATCATTCGACTTAGCTTTCCAAACTGCAAATATCATTGCATCATCGCAAACTGTCGATGGCAAAATAATTCAAACTGTAAATTGCACTTGATCTATAAATTGTATTTGGATTTCGCGAACTGTAGAGAATTCAACCTATCTTCACAGACTGTTGATGTTGGTTGGAATCCTTTTGCCTAAAGGCAAGCTATTAGCCGAGCATATAGATGCAAAATAGGAGAAAATCCGATACTTGATCCTTCGATTTTAGTGCAAGGCTGTGATTTCCTGGATTCATCGATCGCAGTTCGTATTCTCTTCATAATGGGTCGAGTAGGAGAAGATGATAGCGATGCAGTTTGATGTTGACGGTGATACTCTATTCTTTTTTTTGTTAAAAGCACCCCATGAGATTGAAGAAGGAATGTAATGTCCCAGAATTTTAGGGTATTTTTTTTGTTTATTATTAAGTATTGTTACTATTATTCATATATTATTATTCGTTATGCATCCGTGTTATTTCTTTTGGTAGGTTTGTATTAGATTCCTTTTGGTAGTTCTGTTGGTTTCGGTGGTTTCGAGGCAGAAGTGTTTGTGTTTTGGGTGCCTGTTGTGGTTTGGTGGTTGTGTGATATTGTTGTGTGGTGGTGTGGTGTAATCTTAGGGAATCCTAGGGTAGATTTGGGCTTCCTTGATGCTTCCCCTCCTATCTGGCTTGTCAGATTCCTCCCGTCCATTTTTATTCCTTTCTGTTCATTTTCTTCCTTTCTGTCCATTTCTTCATAAAAGATTCCTTCTGTCTTCCATTAAGCTTCCGTATACACTCCAACACATCACGCATTTGTATATTATTCCTTACGAGTCTTTTCTATCCATTCCGCATCCATTTATTCCTTTCGGATAAGTTTCTAGCCGTTAGATTCTTTTTTTCTGGGTTTTAGGAGTTCCGGTGGCCATTAGGCTGTGGAGGTGGTGTTTTGACCTCAGGAACCCCTAGAAAATTTGGTAGTGATGTTTTATTAGTGTGTTTATAGTTTGGGGTGGTTCCGGTGAGCCGTTGGATTAGCCGGTAAGTTTTCGGAGTTTCCCAAGGAAAATATTCCTTTTTGGGGGTTTAGACGTTTTGGTGGCCGTGAGGCGGTGGAGGTGGTGTTTCTACCTTGAAAAACCCTTGTTGGACTTGTAGAAGTGTTTGTGCAGTAGTGGGGGTGGCCCGTGGTGTTTCTGGGGTGCCTCCGGGGTTGTTTTTTTTGGGCAGGACCAGTTCTATTCGAACAGGACTCTTTCTGTTCGAATATAATCCTTTGTATTCGAACATAACACTTCTCTGTTCAAATACACTTGGTTCTGTTCGAACAGGATCAATTCCTATTCGAACAGAGGCACGATTTTAGCCTTTTTAGCTTCATTTCTTCTTCTCCTCTCTTCCCTTTTTTTTCTCTCTTCACATCTCTCCCAAACTTTTTCCCCTCTCCTCCATACTCTCAATCCACTCTTCCCCATCACTCGAGAACTCTTCGCCCGCTTCGTCGCAAGCTTCGCTCCTATCCTTGGTAAGTGATTCCTGATTCCTTTTCCATCCTTTTCGGTCGATTTCGGCGTAGGTCTGATTTCTTGGGTTTGGGTTTGATGTCATCTTCTTGAATTGATTGTTTACTTGTTGCTGTTATTGGTTGTGGTAGCTTTTTCGTTGTTCTGATTGCCTCGTCGTCGATCCTAGGTTCGGTTTTCCGAGTTGGATTTCCGCAGGACTTAGATTATCGTCAGACGAGTTTTATCTTCCTTAATAACTAGACCATTATATTGATTTGTGAGTTATGCTCAAAACAAAAAACCCAACTCCAAACTTCTCTTCTCCTCCCCGATACTGTGTTTTCAAGAACAAAAACAAAAATAAACAAAAAACAAAATTTCACTTCAATTTCACCTCAATTTCACTACAATTTATCCACACTTTGATTGAGGAGGTGCTGTAAGATTTTCAACACAAAAAAACTAAAAAAAAATTCACTTCAATTTTGCTTCAATTTCGCTATGATTTATTCACAGTTTGATTGAGACGCTTTGATTGAGGAGGTGCTGTAAGATTTCGTTTGATTTGAGGAGCAATTTCGCTATGATTTATCAACACTTTGATTGAGGCGCTTTGATTGAGGAGGTGCTAGAAGATTTCGGTGATTTGGGCGGATTTTGGGTGGATTTGTACAACTATTTTTGGAAATGTTTGGTTTTCAAATGGAAATGTTTGGTTTTTAATTCAAATCAGTGTTTAGTTTTCAATTCGAATTTGGGTGGAGTTGCTTCTGCTTCGTTCGGCCTATTTTGAATCTTCGTCTTTATCATTGTCATCGTTGTAATTGTCTTCCTCTAGCAGCAAACAGGTACTCCAAACGCACACCCTCTCTCTTATTTTTTGTCCTAATTTTGTTGGAGAACTGTAACTACCCAACTTTTACTCCAACTGTTGTGGCTGTCATTTGTTTGGCTGAATTCATACTTACAACAGTGTTTATTGTCCCCCCAGATTATCCCCATGACTAATACCTCACCGCCAAATCCCAACACACTGATACGTAATACGCACCCAGTGAACAATGAAGAGATTGAAAAAAGTGCATTCACGTACTTCAAAACTAAGCGTCCAAACTTTGCAATTGAGAGAAATCAATACATCTAAGGGCCTTTGCCTGAGGTAAGTTATATGTTCTATGTTCTATGTTCAATGTTAATTTGCACATTTTATTTAATAAACATTTATTTAAATACATAGTGTACTTATGGTGGACAACATAACTTGGTCCATATGGTGGACAACATAACCTCAAGGTTGTTAAAGATGGCCTTAGGTGCTGTATACCATGTAAAAGAATTATGGTGGACAACATAACCTCAAGGTTGTTAAAGATGGCCTTAGGTACTGTATACCATGTAAAAGAATTATATTGGGTAATTGAAATTAAACTTAATGTACCTGCCATCCAGATGAAAGTTCTCTTGACACCTCTGTCAAATTAGGTTGCTGGTTTCCATTTGTTGACACGACTTTTTGAGTTTGTACAGCTTCTCTGCTTAATTTTGCTCTCTTGCGTTTCTATTATTGAGAGGAAAAGGATTCTATATTCAAGAGCATGCGAAATATAACCTGTAGTAGTTGGGTTTTTCTTCCTGAGGATATGGGATTTTATTTATATATGTATCACATCATGCATGGTATGCACCAGCAACGGGGTTCAAGAAGAAACTTATGCATATGCGAGAATGAAGCATTCTTTTGCAAACATTTACTTAATGCTCTTTTGATGCATTCGAGTCCAGCTAATGGGTGAATTGAAATAGGCAGAGCTCGAGGGAGTAGTATCGAATAAGTTAGGCTATTAATAATGAAGTATATATATCTTTTAGAATCAAGAGTTGTAATGTAGGACTTGTAAATTCTTCAAAAGTATCAGTCTTAAGATCCCAGTTAGTTTCTCTCTATTTTTTAATTCCTTTGTCTCTTTGAAGCCTATAACCCAAGCCTCTTTATATATAACAACACCACCTTCTTCTAACAGAAACTCTAGCTACGCAACTAGGATCATCTTTTTTAAGGATCCTCGACATCACCTTCTTGTGGTATAAAATATTATGGTAGCCATTTTGTGGTGAAAATGGTAGCCAGTTTGTCAAATAAATTATACTGGTATCCATTTTGTGGTGAAAATTTTAAAAGGTATATGATCAACAGGTTCAATATTTTTAGTAAAATTTTCTAACAGGGTAAAAGAGCACATTATCTGCCTGAGCAAAACTACATTTGATAACAGGTGGAACATCGTAGTATACGATATTACGAGTTTGGTGCCCCCAAGTTAAAAAATAATAGTAATATAGGTTTCGCAGTTTCGCAATTTAAAGCTCTATGGTATTTTCTTCTAGCCTTTTCTTTAGCTACATCTATGCTAGTTTAGCTCTACTAGCTTTAGCAAGCTTCCTCAACTACCACCTATTCTATTCTATCCATACTTGCGTACGGCCAAAGTCACTATTTTTCTTTCAAAGATTTCTCTTTCTATTAGAGCCATCTTTTTTTGAAATAGACATTACAGCGAAAAACTTTCGTACGTTGATCAACCCATAGTTTTTTTAAAGTTACTCAGGATCCTTATTCTTGATCAAAAATGTCTATTTTCCCATACAGATGCAACTTTGTGTCGATTAGAAATAGCTCTGTCTCTTATTTAGAAGCTCCTTCATCATTATTGATTTATGGGTTCATGATTTCATTTGTTAAAAAGGCATGCTAGGTAAATATGATATCATTTGTTAAAAATGAAAATCAATATCCCAACATGTGATTAAAAGTAACGGAGTACAATACCTTGTCTACTAGCTTTGTGTAACAAAGTGTTTATCCCAAGAAATATGGTACTAAGTTACAACAACCAATCTCTTAATAACTCTTATTTCCTACTGCCCGAGTGGTTTAGGCTAGCCATAAACATAAAGGAGCTGACTTAGCAAGAACTAAAGTTACGATTCTCTGCACCAGGTTGTATTTGTTAAATCTTGCTCATTAGCATTGTAGCTTTTATACTTTACAAATTGTCTTAATTCTAAATTATTACATATGATTTACCGCGTATCTTGGAAAAGAGGAAAAGGTGCACATCACCCACAAACGCATTGGTTATACGATTGAATGCGATAGATGGCAATGCATCTTCACCCGTGCCTCCTAGGGTACTTGATGATACTGCTCAGCGTCACCAAGATACAGGTCCTATAGTTGTTATGTTAGTCTAAGAGGGGATCTCGAGTCAAGCTTTAAGACGAGTGCAAGAAGAAGGGTTATCCAAGCGACAAGTAGCACAACGTGCAAGAAGAGAAAATGAGGCACGTAAGAGAAAAGTTGTCCCAGTCTATCAAGTACAAACCTCGAATTAATTAACATGTGTTGTTCAAAACAAAGATATAGATTTCAATCGAGTTGCATCGTGTACTGGTATTTGATTTCCTACAACCCCCATTCCTAAAACTCCTAAAGATGGCAATGCATCTTCAACAGTTCCACCTAGGTTACTTGATGATACTGCTAAGCGCCACCAAGATACGGGCCCTGTAGTTGCTATGTTAGTCCAAGAAGGGCTCTCAAATCAAGCTTTAGCACAACGGCCTATAAGAAAAATCAAAGAGAACAATTATGTATCATTTGAGCGACTACTAGTAAAGATAAAGGGTTATCCAAGCAACAAATAGCACAACGTGCAAGAAGAGAAAAAGTGGAAGTAAAAGAAAAGTTGTCCTAACCTATCAAGAACAAACCTCGAATCAATTAGCAAGTGTTGTTCGAAACTTAGATATAGATTTCAATCGAGTTGCATCATGTAGTGCTATTTCTTTTCCTACGGCCCCCATTCCTAAAACTCCTGCAAAAACAGCTCCCATTCCTCAAGAAATACCAATTAACGAATCTAGAAGACAAATATCTCAATGTGCTAGAAGAGAAAGAGAATGACAATTAAAAGGTGATACAATTATTCGTGGGGTATCTCAACGTGCTAAAGTTGCTCAAAACTTAGATCTCAATTTTAATCGAACTGGGATTTTTGTTCCTACTGTTCATGCAACTCCTACTGTTCCTTGTCCTGTACTTGTAGCTAATGACAATGTCTTATCTACCGAAGAAGATTTACTAAGTAATGTAATTCCAATCCCCCCTTTTCCTCATACACATGAAACTGACATTTTCCAACCCTTCAGAGCTTTGAAATCAGTGATACTTTGAGAACTCGAGTAAATATGTTCAATGTTGATTTTAATGACCAATGTGCTTCAAGCGAAGATGAAGATTGCCAACGCAGTAACATTGGAGGAGGTGGAATACAAATAGGGCGACATTTTCTTGGACAAATGGATGTCAGATGTATACATTGCTCTGCACTTCATTGGTTAGATGAAAAATTATCCCACTCTTCCATTCTCCATCTGCGATTTGGCCAATGTTGTTTCAGGGAAAGATTAGGCTTCCAACACTTGATCCGCTACCTATTGAATTGCAGGAATTGTATGATGGAAATGAAATACTTTCAAGGTCATTTCAAAACTACCTTCGAGAATATAATGCAGCCAACGCATTTACAAATCTTGGCGTTCATATGGATGATCGAATAGTCAGAGGACGAGGACCATCTCCATTTGTTATCCACGAAGTCTTGCACCACCGAATAGGTGCTTTACTGCCAAATCAAGATGAAGATGCAATGTATGCCCAACTTTATATATACAATCTCAGAGCAGCTCTTGATACGCGTTATAAAACAAATCCACGTCTAAATAGAAATGTGTTGCAAACTATAGAAAATACAATACAACAAAATAATCCATTTTATGAACTATATCAATGCGCGTTTGAGGTATTAGAAGCTGCTGCTGGCGGAGATGAAAATTTTAATGTGCCAGCTTATCTGCATTATGACAATTCTACAGATCATCGCCGATATAATATGCCGACAACTGATGAAATTGCCATCATACTTCCAGGGGATGGAATGGAAATAAGCAATGTTAGATATATCATTATGTATCGTAAACAAGAGAAAGGACTAATGCAAATTAGTGAATTTCATCCTGCCTATCTTCCCTTGCATTATTTTCCTTCTTTTTTTCCAACTGGTCAATTAGGATGGACGACAGGTTTAAAGCATTGGGATGTAACACGTAACGTTTCAACATCGGGAAAGCTTTCCATGAAGCAATATTTTTGTTATCGTCTTTTTGAGTGCACATCAGAGTATTCGCCAATCTTGCGTGGAGGTAGATTATTCCAACAATTCATAGTAGACGCGTGGGCTGCAAACGAACAAAATCGATTGACTTATGCAAGACTGAAGCAAGATGAATTTCATTCTGATTTATACTGCGGTCTAACAGATATTGCGACGGAGGGTCTAAACGCAGATCAAGTTGAATAACGTAGTATTCTACCATCTTCGCACAACGGAAGTCCTAGAAATATGTATGAAATCTATCAAGATTCATTGGCAATAACCCATTATAATAAACACCCAGATATCTTTCTTACGATGACGGCTAATCCAAATTGGCCTAAAATAATAAATGCCCTTCTACCCAATCAGACCGTCTACGATTGGCCGGATTTGGTAGCCCGTGTTTTTGAGATAAAACTCAGAGCTTTGTTAAATGTGGTCTTGAATAATGGAGTGTTCGGTATTCCTGTTGCACATGTATAGACAATTGAATTCCAAAAATGTGGACTACCACATATGCATGCATTATTTTTCTTGCGACATGAGGATAAGATTCGAACAGTACTACAAGTCAACCAGGTGGTAAGCACAAAATTTCCTGATGAAAAAACTCATCCTGTACTTTTTAATACTGTTAAAAAATGCATGATTCATGGACCATGTGGTGAGAAAAAGATGAATGCTTCATGTATGGAGAATTGTCAGTGTACAAAGCGGTATCCAAGGCCGTATGCGAAAGAAACAACCATGGGGAAAGATGGTTATCCTATTTACCATTGGCGAGAGACACCTGACATAGCACATGTTATAAAAGGGATAATTGTTGATAATAAGGATGTCGTACCATACAATCCGTACCTATCTGAATTATTTGACTGCCATATCAGCGTTGAGATATATGCCAGACAACAATGTGTCAAATACATTCACAAGTACATCCACAAGGGTCATGATAGGACAACTATGGTTATCCATGGGATGAGATTCAACAATACCTCGATTCCCGATACATTGGTCCTCCTGAAGGTGCTTGTAGGATATTTGGGTTCAAAATGCATGAACAACAACCAAATGTTGTAAGATTAGCATTACATTTACCTGGAATGCATCAAGTTACCTTCAATACAAATGAATTAATGGCCTCAATTATTGCTCGAGCTACTAATGAAAGGACGTCACTCACTGCATTTTTTGATTATTGTGCCTCTCACGATAATGCAAGATCATTTACATATCAAGAGTTTCCTTATCAACATACATGGCTTAAAGATATCAAAGTTTGGACAAGCCGATCACCACGCAGTAAGTTCGCAATTAGTCGAATATACTATGCAAGTCCAAACTCAGGGGAGAGGTACTACTTGAGGTTGCTTCTGACAGTAGTGAAGGGTCCAACATCTTTTGAATCGTTACGTACAGTCAACAATGTGGTTTATAAGACATTTAAATTGGCATGTGCTACAATAGGACTTTTAGAAGATGATAAAGAGTGGATTTATTGTTTAGATGAAGCTGTTGTAATGCAGACTGTGTATCAGCTAAGAAGGTTATTTTATGTTATTTTAGCCGAGTGTAATCCTATTGACCCCCAACAACTGTGGAACAGGTTCTGGGTTAATATTTGCGATGATCTAGCATACAAGATGAAAGAACAATTTCATATTTTGAAGCCAACCGAAGATGAAATTAATAATTATGGTATATATCTGGTAGATCAAATGTTATTCGAAGTGGGAAAAATGCTTTAAGATTTTCCTCCAATGAAGCCGCCAAAAGGTAACTGGGGTACATTAACTGAGAACAAACTTATATTGGAGCAAAAAAAGTTTTAGTCCAATAAACGACTAGCAGGTGTTCTTGCCAATGTGAGCCACTTGAATAATGCTCAAAAACAAGCTTATGATACTGTTGTTGCGTCCGTGTTAGGTAACAAAGGATTTTTTTTTCTTAAATGGAGCAACTGGGACAAGAAAGACCTTTGTTTATAATATAATTACGGCCACTCGACATAAAAAGGTAAATATTATAATAATGGTCGCAAGCTCTGGTATTGCATCGTTGCTTCTTGATGGTGGCAGAACAGCCCATTCGACCTTTCGCATCCTGATAAATGTAGTTGAAAATTCTAAGTGTGGATTTACAAAACAATCTATTCACGCAGATTTGTTTAGAAAAGCCAAGCTTATCATATGGGATGAGGTCCCCATGCAACATAAGTATTATGTGGAAACAGTTGAGCGGGCACTAAGAGATGTTCGCAACGACAGTAGGCCTTTTAGTGGGATTATAGTCGTACTCGGTGGAGACTTTCGTCAAATCCTCCCAGTTGTACCTAAAGGTGGTCGTGAGCAAATTGTTTTAGCATCTTTGCGAAGATCGTTGCTCTGGCGACATGTTCAAGTTCTAAAGTTGGTTGATAATATGTAATTGGATTACGCTGTACCAGAGAATAAACTATTCGCTGAGTTTTTGATGAAGGTAATTTTATCCTTTAAGTTATTTTTCTAACGTTAACTTTACTACCTGATTCATGAACTGAATATGTTGTCTTCTTTAATTTTTGATTCCTTAGGCTGGATCCAATCATGAACAGATTGTACAATTGCCACTAGCAATCCAGAATTTAGAAACTGTCTGAGACCTCATACTTTTAATCTACCCACGTTTGAATGAATCTATCAAAAGACAAGATGGTTTTCTAACCGAGCGAACAATTCTGTCTGCACGAAATGATGACGTTAGCTCCATCAACAATGAAGCTTTACATATGTTTCCTGGAGAATCGATAACTTTTGTAGCCACAGATAAAATTCAAGAAAATGAGGCAGCTGATAATACATATGACAATCGGTACCCAAGTGAGTATTTGAATAGTCTTGAACCTCCCGACTTGCCACCGTTCAAGCTGAAACTGAAAGTGGGATGCCCTATAATGTTACTTCGAAAACTTGCTCCTAAAGATGGGTTTTGCAATGGAACACGATTAATTGTTGTCCGGTGTGGGACACGGATTATTGAGGCCAAGATTCTAACTGGTGCACATTCGGGAAAATTGGTTTTTATTCCACGCATTTCCTTGACACCGTCAACTACGGAAATGCCTTTCCAAATGACGCGACGATAATTTCCCGTACGGTTATCATATGCAATGACAATTAACAAATCGCAGGGCCAGTCAGTTAAATACGTTGGGTTAGATTTACGAACCTCGGTCTTTTCTCATGGGAAATTGTATGTCGCACTATCAAGATGCACTTCTGCTAGCAGAATAAGTGTATTACTTCCACCCAATGTTTCACACCATACAACGAATATTGTTTACCTCCAAGTTCTCTTATAGGTACGTATATATTTATATGTTACATTCGTAAAGCTTATAGTTTTAATATTTTCCATTACAAATGACTCATTTAAATTTATTAATTTCTACAGGCACTTGAAGACTGTTTTCGCGTTGAAGAAAAATTGTTTGATTTGCATAAAATGTTGCATGTTAAACCGGTAAGAACTCCCACATATAAAATTAAAAGCATTTTTAATTTTATTAAATATAATTTTTTATTACTAGACTATTTTATTTTATTTTTACAGAAATGGGTTGAGCTTCACCCCCAAAGTACACCCGACAAGTACTTCACATTAGACATCAAGACTTATTGTTTACTCAATTTTCAACCAGAATGGGGAAAAATTGTCTTCAAATCTGAAGATTTATCGAAAAGTCCAAGAGTCTCAGAAAAACTTATTTATATATTTTTTTTAATGTTACGCATATTTTTTGATGTCACGTTTATGCATTGGTCCAAAATTGGTCGAACTATAGTCAGTTTCATTTTTTTTAAAACAATGTTAAGTTTGATAGGCTTTATTTCTTATGGTATTTTTTTTAGTTGTAATGCTAAATGTGGATCTTCTAAATTATGTACTGGAGAGGAGTGTCTCTTTATCTTCTTCTTTTTTAAACCCCATGCCTCTCCCGTAGCGTCTCCCCCAAAATCGAAGGTAATGCTCCTACATTTTGTACTGCAGCTCCAAGGTATTTCCTATAACAATGTCGTTTGCTTTTGCTTAAATTTGACATTTTTCGTGCAGATTTTAAATCGATGAGAGAATATCCCATAAAATATTTAAAGGATCTACCGAAGCATAAACGCCAATTGATTGTAAGCCATTCTAATATAAACTTTATGTTCTCTTATAATCTGACAGTGACTTGATCCTACCGAAGCAGTTTGAGCCATAAGAATTTGGATAAGGTAAGAATCTTGTTACTTAACGACGTACCCATTTACATTTCTAATATATGGGAATCTGAAGTTGTGGCATGTCCTCATTTCATGATCATGTATTTTATTATTGAGCCTAACTTGCTCTTTTACTCTTCTATTCATTATCACAGGAAATTTTCTCTAGCCATGAGGGGAACATCTTCACATTCAAATATTGATCTAAGAATTAAAGGCATTATCTTAATCTACTCATTTATAGATGCATAATATCATTGGTCATTACAGTTAGTAGCGCAGATACTGTAAGGGTTGTTGAGACATTCTAAGTATTAATTACTTTAAAGGGCCCGTACAGTGACTTGATCCTTTTAGTTTTGAATAGATTATGGGAACGTAATGTCTTTATTAATACTTTTCATTCCCACTACCATGCCCCAGAACCCCCACCATACCCCTCGCCACATCCCTTACCAGATTCTGAACCACTACCAGATCCATATCTGAAACCCCAGAACATTCCTACCCGCGTTACCTGATTGATTCAATACTTCACGAATGATGTCTGGGGTTGGGTTAATTTGAGAGAAATGGAGATCTAAGCATTGGTTTAAGGGTATTATTGAGTTTGTATCAACAAGCTCTGTTGAGATTGATTGAGTGATTGGGTCATTGGGGATTGAAGGTTTAATGGTGGGGTTTGATTAATTGGGTGAAGTTGAGTAAGAGAAGAAGATGGGGTAGTGACATTGGGTTAGGGTTGGGGTTGGAGATGAGAGAGAGAAGAAGAGGGAGTTAGGACCAAGCAACAACTCTTGCTTTAAGTCTCTAGCTCTTGCTTTTCTTCTTATTTCCTGTGTTGTAACTAATTTATTCCATAACAGCACAGCTTGGTATTCCTTAATTAATAAATCCAATATGGGACCAAAGATTACTATGAAGTTATTAACTCTTATGCCTTAAGCTCCAAATAGAGACAGAGAGAATTAGAAATTTATTCGAGAGATAAAGGGAGAGAGATGCAGAGGTTGAGTGAGAGAGTTGAAGGAGATGGGGATGAAATAGCAGATCACGTGCTTATAAAGAGCGCCAATACGGGTTAACTTATTTTCAAATGAAGTCAAGTTTGACTATTTGCCTATTGAATAACAGTAAAAAATGGGGGGGGGGGGGGGGGGGGGGGGGTCATCACCAATATGTGGCAAATGGGGGTAGACACTAATATGAGGAACCAAATGGGGGTATAAGCTAAAAATCCCTTAACTTTGTTATTACCTATTAACATGGCCAATCTCCATCAAACTTTGGTGATCCTCATCTGCATCGGCCTTTCTAGACTGATTGAATAGGAAAGGAGAAAATTAAAATAACACAACCCCAAAACAGCAGAACCATATAGTACTAGGATATCAGTAATCAAAGTTGCAGGTCCCATGGCTTAAAATGTGAACAGCAGGTACAAATATTCAAAGCATTGGAGATCAAGTGCAACAACTATGTTTAATCTTTATGATGTTTAAAATTCCATGTCATAGAACCACTGATGTAACTTGAAGTTATTATATTAAGAGAAAGACAAAAAAGGTATGTTATACTCTACACGGTATGCCATCCTTGATTTAAGCTCATTATGTCGACTTACTTTTACTATTGACAGTTTGTATGTCACCTTTTCTTCAATTTTATTTACGATTTTCATAATCTTTATCACGCAGTTTAACAGTTTTCTCTTGGAGTGAGAAATCTAACCTCTTTTCTGGCAGGGTTTTTGGTAAGTTATTTATGCTTTGTTCATAAATGTTATGCGTTTTTGTCTAGATGTATCTTCTTCCTTTTTTCGTCTATTTGTTTCATAACCAATACTTTGAATCAATAAAAAAGGGTAAAGGACATCTGCTCATCTTCCTTTGTTTATAGGTTTTATGTTTGAAATATGATTGTCAATTTAAGAGATTTCATTAGTAATGAGATGCCTTTCAAAGGAACGCCTAAAATATTGCATAAAATCACAAATGAAAAATGGAGAAAAGTGTAAATGAGATAGAAGGTCCAATTTCAAACACTACCACAGTACAGTAAGGCCCAAGAGAATAAAGTAGGTATTATTCTTGAAGGTTAGTAGTTCAGCCAAAAGTTGAATAACTGCAGAGCTTGGTTCCACAACAAATAGCTCACATCAACAAATATCTAAGAAGCCTTCTCTTGGGCTGGCCAGAAACAAAAGTAGTGCTAAATAGTTTACCTGCCCTCTAGGCACATCTGAAGTCTCATTAAGCCTGTTGTAGCTGCTAGAAGTTTGGTACTTTAATTTTTTTTTGCATGATACCTGTAAAAGGCAGTGAAATTTACGTTCTTTCCATCCCATTCTTCCAGTCATTGGTTCCTATGATTCACGTAATTTTCTATATTATATTGTTGAAGCTATGTATATTCTATAAGCTTAACCAAGAGGGATTTCAAATACAGGGGGTATCTTTAAAATACTATTTTGCTAGTGTATGCTCTGGTGGATTGATCACACTCCCAATCCAGGTCAGTTACAAAAAAGATTAAGAAGCTAGATGAAAATGCATAATACATAAATGAAAAATTGCAAATATAAGCATCCCTGAAGTGTCTGTTCATGAGATAATGGAGGTTATTGTAATACCATCACTTGGACGTAAGTCCAGCCACCATTTGGATGTGATGGTACCATCACTTACACACATAAGTCCGATAGTTTTCTGTTTATCGAACATTGCATTCCAATATCTATCTGTATCTTAACCTTACCCTACTATGCCTAAACTAAGCGGCCTATTGCGCCTACCAGTCCAGCTGGACTGCTAGGGCAGCCATAGCCACCGTGTACTGCCGTAGCTTCATATTTTTTCTTTCCATCAACTCCCTTTTGTAACTTGAAATTCCTCTTGGTTATCCTGTTAACTTTGTTACAAAATATATCCTCTGTGGTTTTTTTTATTTGCATGTGCAAGATGTTAAACCACGCCCACCTACATTGTTATTTCTAATAGTTCTATTCATTCAATTTTTCAATAATCAAAATACAGCGATTATATGTCCCCTGAGTATGCTATGCAATGAAAATTTTCTTAATAGTCCGGTGTATTTAGTTTCGGCTATTATGTAAGTTTTTGCTTTATGATTGTGTTGTCGAGATATAAATATTTCACTGTATTGAAAATATATGCTCTTTGAATCTCAAGTAAAAATTCCTGAAAACGATGTACCCATTTACAGTTCTAATATATGGGAATAAGAAGCTGTGCCATGTCCTCATTTCATGACCATGCATTTTATTATTGAGGCTCTAAATTTTTTATATATTTTTCTTCTGTTGTGGGATAACTTGCTCTTTTACTCTTCTATTTATTGTCACAGGAAACTTTCACTACCCATGAGGGGAACAACTTCACATGCAAGTGTTGATCTAAGCAATAAAGGTATTATCTTCATCTACTTATTTATACATGCATAATATTTTTGGTCATTACAGCTAATAACGCAAATACTGTAAGGGTTGTTAGGGCATAATATTAATTACTTTAAAGAAATCTTCATCTACATTGTTATTTTTAATAGTTCTATTCATTTAATTTTCAATAATCAAAATGTAGCAGTTATATGTCCCATGAGTATGCTATGCAAGGAAAATTCTCTGAAAAGTCTGATGTATTCAGTTTTGGAGTTTTGCTATTAGAGATTGCCGCTGAAAAAAAGAACACAAGCATTCATGATTACGGAGAATCCTTGAGCCTTTTGGGATATGTAAGTGCATGCAAAATGTTTTCTATAATTTAATCTGGATAACCTTCACTTTCCCGCTCATTCCCACTAAGATTTCTTTGTACTTATTTTCAGACATAGAAATCATGGAAGGAAAACAAAGTGGAAGAGATAGTTCATCCAGACCTAATTGAACCGTGTTTTCTCATAGAAATCTTGAGGTGTGTCCAAGTAGGATTCCTGTGCCTGCAGGATTTTTCAGATGATGGACAAACCATGTCATCTGTATTTTCCATGCTTACGAGTGAAACTGCAACTCTTCCTACCCCAAAGGAACCTTTTACTAAATAACTCATGATAGGACTTTTTTGTAAGTGAAAGTTTACATTTTTATAGTTTTTTTAGCTTCTTTAGATCTGATTTAGCTCCATTTAATTTTAGCTAAAAGACCTTTACTTGATTCTCAATTTCTTAGGTTTGCATCATTTTGATGTTCCTGTAATTAGCATAGTCTGATTAGTTGAATTAGTGGAGAGTTCCGTAGTAACCTTTTTTAGTATAAATTTGATGAATTGCAGAGCGTACATTACGATAAAGTCGATAATGAGGGAGTATGGCCGTAAGTTGGTAAAAGTGTTAAATTTATTTCCCAGTCTTTAGGAACTGCATATCACGGAGAGCAATGCCGTGATAGTAAATTCGGTGGCTGGCAAACTAACTTTCCTGTCCTATCTTCAGGTAAAGGGAATTTTATATCTTACACTTCTACTACAAGGTTTACTGCACAATAATTAGTTTTTCCATTTTTTAATAATTATGGATTGCCCCAGACTTCAATCTTTCCCTTTCATATAATTGAAGTGCTTAACAACCTGTAAGTGATTGACTATGGGCGGGTTCTCAGAGAAGAAAATCTCTTTTCCTTTCCCAAATAATGAGAATCGTGGTGCTTTCCGAGTCCAGTAACATCTCTTAGCCCTTCATGAACTGGAGATTGTGGGTTTGTCTATGCTCATATCTTTGCCTGATGGACTTCAATGTCTTACTACCTTAGAGAAATTGGCAATCTCTCGCTTTCCTAAATTGCGGGTATTACCTAAATGGTTTGGGAGACTTTGATCGCTTCAGTTCTTAATGATTGGGGAATGCAAAAAAGTTAACATCTTTACCTTCTAAGAAAGAGATGGGACACTTCACCAAACTACGAAGGTTGAAAATTTGTTGTTGCCCACTTTTGAAGATAATGTGATTGAAGGACTGTGGCATTAGTACATATCAGGTTAGCTTTGTTTCATTTTTATCTTGGTATGACATGATATCACATTGTCTTCTTTTTTCATTTTTTTATATGATAATCCATTTCCATCGATGCAGAATTTATGAATCTGGAAGAGTAATGACATGCAAGTGGCACAAAAATGTATACTGG
>JACGCM010000222.1:0-14437 GCA_014058105.1 Kingdonia uniflora
CACTAATTGGAGTTTAATTTAATAAGTTTGCATCCTGTAGTATCTATAATTTGGTTTAATGTTACAAAATTTGATATATCTAATTTGCAACAATAATCTTAAATCGTCGTTGACGTGAGTATTAGTGAATTTTTTTAGTATTTCACATTTCATCTCTTCGATCATGAGATTACACATAAAAGAAATACAATTGAGTTAGAATGTTGAGTTTTAGATTCATGGAAATTAATTTTGAAAGAGAAAATTTTAAAGAAAAAGAGAATATGAGATAGAAGTAGATAGTTGTGGAAAGAGAATATTGGAGGGAAATAATGGGGATGAGAAAGACTGATATTGTTAAGGTGAGAGAAGAGTATGATGTAGAGAAAGTGTTATTTCTTAAGTGCCTCAAGTATTAGAAATTATAAAAGAACCCGTTGGGATAGTTTTTCTATAGAGAAAAAGATACTTTTTATAGAGAGATATAGGTAACATTGAGGAAGATTTATTTGGGCAAAAGAAAATACTTGGAAAGAACGAATATTGGAGGGAAATAGTGATAGAGGAGAGAGACCTAAGATTAGTTAGGTGGAGAGGAAAAGAGTATGATGTGGAAAAATGTTTATTTCTTAAGTCTGTAAGTTTAAAAGTTCTAATAAGGACCATTTAGGATAGCTAAACACCAAAATTAGGATAGAAAAATTGGACTCGGCGTAGGGGATGGTTTAAGCTAAAAAAATTGTTAAGATTTCATCGTAAGAGTACTCAGTGAGGACTTGGTACTCTATTAGAAGTTAAGTATAAATGTTTGGTATATGTTTATGTTAAGCTAATTTGTATCTTGTTATCTAACGTAACCTGTTGCAGTGAAGACTCAGTGATCTGCTAAAAGTAGGGCCGACCATACCTTAAGGCAACTTAGGCCCAGACTTAAGGCCCCCCAAGTAGAGGCCCCAAATATGGATAAGTTCTTTTTATACTATTGTCAATAAAATGAAAATATGGTGTAATATGGCTCATCAGGATTGATAAACCCAAAAGAAGATGAAAAGTTATATTAAATTGAAAAGGTCAAAGCCACACAAAAGGCTAAAATATTAAAGCCTCTATCTCTGTATTGTAACTTTCTGTCGACTCTCACAATTCCCACTTCTCTCTTTCCTCTAATCTACTTGTGCACTCTCTCTCTCTAGTCTAGTAAAATGTAAATTTCAATCAAAATTTTCTTGTTTACATATTATTGGGGTTTTGGCCTAGTTGGACATTTTTCCTTCGACATTTCTATTGAAAGAAAATCATCACAAAGCTTATTTCACACGGTTGCGTTTGTGGTAAATTTATTATTATTAATTGGTAGAGATACTATAATAATGTCTTAGCGTTCATGTGATTCTGGTTACCAAAAATTCAAACAAACAAAAAAAGATAAAGAATGGATGCATTAGCCAGGTCTCAAAAGAAGTAATGATTAAGTTTATGACTTTTAGTAAAAATATTGTCGCTAGTAGTCAAATGATATTGTGAATGAACAACCAACAATAGCAGATGATGTAGAATGATTTAGGGAAGGATAAAATAGCAGTGTAGAACAATGACATCGAGCAAATTAATATTAATAATGTTTTAGACAAAGAACCCAAAAATAGTTTAGAAGAAGTGATAAAAGGAACACATGAAGACTTATCGAAAAAATCATATATGAGAGATTCCATGAAAAAAATTATGATCGGGTAATTGAAAAGATATTGTTATTAAGTGAAGATATTATTATTAGAAAAAGGTCCAAGACACTAGTTTTGAATTTCCTATAGATGAAACGTTAGACATTTTTCTATTAGACAATATATGAGAATACTATCAAATGGTGAGAAACATGATAGAAAATTATTAATGTACTCGAAGAATGCAATTAAAATTTTGTATAAAAGAAATCAACTAAAAATCCAATTTTGAGAGTTCGCCTAAGGCCTCAAAAGCTCTACGGACGGCCCTGGCTAAAAGTTAAGCTAAACTATTTTAGCTTAAGCTTGTGGTGAAGCTAATTTCATCTATTTTATAACGTAACCGATTGCAGTGAAGAGTTAGTGATTGGCAAAAAGTTAAGTTAACTATTTAGCGTAAGCTTGTGGTAAAGCTGAATTTTAATCTATTTTTTAGCGTAACCCGTGCAGTGACTGGCTTACTGATTTGGTAAAAGTTAAGCTAAAATATTTTAGCGTAAGTGTCTATTTATGCTGAGTGATTAATATTTATGTCATAACCAATTTCAGTGAAGAGTCATTCTCCGAAATGTTAAGCCAAAATATTTTAGAATCTAACTTGAGGGAGAAGTAAAAAAATAGTTTGAAAGGTTGTAAATATTCAGCACTTGGAAGGGCATATTTGTCATTGGGTTGGGGTGTGCATCTAAGATAAAAATGGGGTGCGCATGTAGTGGCTCCCACAATTATATGCATTTTCCCTCTTGAGCAGGAATCAGCAGACAACTTGCTGGAGTTGAAATTCAGATAAAAGGCCATGAATTTGCCTTTTTCCACTGTTAATCTAAGATAACTGTCTTCTGAGTGAGATTTTATTTCACAATATATGCAGTTTGCATCCCATATTCTCTGATTTTGTCGAAGCAAGAAATGTCTTAGGGTCGTCACTTTGAAGACTTCTCTTTGCTGAAAGTACAGCGGTATATCGTACTTGACTAAGACCCAGCATATAATTAAAAGTTCCATAGTTACTCACATGCAATCACATTTACAAAACCCTAACATGACAATCAGCACACGAATGAGAAGCATACACTGCTTTCACAGTGATCACATAATGCTACAGGAATTATATGAAAGATATCAATCTTAATACGAGAGTATTCTGCTGGGGGTACACTTGAAAGAATACCTGAGGTTCAGAAATGCAAATCAAGAGACATTTAAAACTTTCCATTCTACAGTACAGAAGTTAGTTCACTGGTCAAAAGAAACCAAGGATTTAGGCAACCATAAAGCATAACCAGTGCATTAGGGTTGTACACGATCCGGTTCGGTCCGGTTTTGACCCTAAACCCCGAACCGAACCGGACACCACCGATTTTTGAGAATCGAACCGAAACCGAACCTCTCAAAGAACCGAACCAAAAACGAACCGCCCGTTCCAATTTTGGTCCGGTTTTTATATTTTTGTTTTGGATCTGAGAGAGTGTAGGATACATAGAGCGATGGTATCAATCTTGGTTCAGCCACACGAGAGCCAAACACACCGTAACAATCACCGCAGTAAAAAGCGCTTTAGCATCCTCCGAACAACTACTAGTCAACCTTGACAACCAACTATTGCTGCTCTCAACTGGTTTCACAGTCAATCTCTTTATCGCTTTCACAGTCAATCGTATGTACCCCCTTTATCCACCGCCTCACTCGCCGACCCCTGAAAAAAGTCCGAACACGCAAGCCACTTCGACCCCTGTAGGAACGGAATCACAAACGAAGAGGCCTTAATCCCCAACACCAACGATGAGTCGTCCTCGACACCCCACAAACCCCCGATTCATAGAATCCGTTACAACTGCAGACGACCTCATCATCAAAACCAAACAAGTAACCAATGGAGAATCACAACTCCCCACCGCCAAATCCCACGAAATCGAACCATAACTTCTACTACCACCGCCACCATTCAAACCCATCATCCCAACATGATGATAATCATAACCCCTTCTCGGGGGATCAATCTCCGACTTCTAATTCTGAAGAAAAAAAAACCCCCAGATTTCCCATAGCACTCACTAAAGAGACGATAATTACCAACCTTAGCCACAGCAGATGAAGCCATGTTTTGAACAAGGTAGCTCGAGTAGGTATAAGTGACCTTAATAGCCATAACTGCAATCTTGAAAAAACTAATAAAGATTTGATACAGAGTTGTTGCTTTGGTTTGGGGGGTATGAGATGAGAAACCCTAAAATCAATGAGAAGACGACATTGTTATTGATCAAAGCAGTGAATCGATAACAAAAGGGTTGAATTGAAGTCGGGAGATCGTCAAATTATAGAGGAATTGAGATTGAGATTAAAATTAGGGTTTTTGATTTGGGGGAAAAAAAGGTTTTGGGGGAAAAAGAGAATTTGTTACGGTATTGTTATGAGAGTAGAGACTCGAGATGAAATTGAGAGAGAGTAGAGTAGAATTTGTTATGAGAATTAGAGATGAAACTGAGAGAGTAGAGACTCGAGAAAAGAATGAAGAGGAGAATAGAGAATTAGAGTATAAAGATGAGAGATAAGATATCATATTCATTATTCAATTTCAATTATTCATCCCAAATATGCCTAATGTAAAGGCATTTCTCAACAGCTACTACTTAAGTTACTATTATAACCCCTCCGGTTCGGTTTGATCGGTTAACCGAGGTGGGTAACAGAAACCGAACCGGGGCAGTCCGGTTCCTCATTTTCGAACCGAAAACCGAGCCGACACTGTTAGAAACTGGAAAAATTATCGGTTCGGTTTTACGGTTTCGTCGGTTTCTCTGTACACCTCTACAGTGCAAAATGGTATTGAGATATGTAAGAACTTGTCTCAAGATACATGGGCACAATTATTCCAATTTCAGAAATTCATTCATTCACTTTCTCATTGGCCATCAAAAAGTGCAACCCGCTCAAAGGAATTTAACGATTACCAATGACACATGCATGAACACTAAGAAACACAACTGAATTGCACAACAGAACTAACAGTACCATGTATCTTGCTCAAATGTTTGATCAAAAACCCAAACTTGCTCTAGCTAAATTGAGCAAAACATGGCTACACTCTACAACTTACATTAACCTCCCCTTTAATGAAAACAACGGGGAAAATAATGTCTATCGACATTGGTTACAGGAACAAACAGCATCTATATTTTTAGCGAACGGCAACAGTTGGTCCTGAAAAAAAAAAATAGTATTAAATAAAATCACTTTGGAAACATAGAAAGAAATTTGGAGTATAGAGAAGTTTGAACAGGGCTAAATATGTTTTGAGCCATATTCTTAAAGGTAAGAATAAATTTGTTCCTAAGGTAAACTGAGCAGTATGCATAGCAGCTAACAAAGAAGGCGCACACAGACCTAGTTGCTAACTTGATGACAACCTCAATCTCACTCACTCTAATGACTCTACCAACCTAGTTGCTAGTGTTGCCTCCCAACCCCAAATTACCAATTCCCCAATCCCTCTGATTGCTTTGTATCTTCCTTCAGCTCTGGTTTGATTGATCTTCAATATGTGGGTTTACATATTGAAGAGATTATCTTGGGAATCATTGCTTAAAATGGGGAATTAGACATTAGATTGCATGATTGATGGATGCAACAAGCGAACATTACAAGCATTCGGTAAGCATCAATCACTGCTTATGATGTTTCAGAGTTTGGAGCATGATCTCACTCGGTAACAGTGTTTTGAAGTCCACAGTTTGGAGCCATCTCCACGATCAGCAACATTGTTCGTGTATCTCCTGAAATAGTTGTAGATGTGCATCTGTCTCCACTGACAACTTAGAGGCCCATTCTGCCTCCTTAACGGCTTCAGCTGCGAGAAATGACTTTTTCTACCTCTGCAATCTTGTTATGTGACATATTGGGGTGGATATCTTTCTGTTTAGGGCTGGTTGTTCTTGGTCCAAAGGTAACATCTTTTAAAATCTTGAAACAATTCCCGACCTTTTCAAGTTTCGATTCAACAACCCCTCGCAACTTCGAAGCATCCTTTTAAATCTCTCTTGAACTTCATACCTTTGCTGTATATACCATTGATTGCAGCAAACCATTTGGATTTTTCATGTTAGAAATCGCTTCCAAAATCAGGTTCATCCTATTCCGAACACTCTTGGGAGATTGCATGAGAGCATCTATTGATGCATGGTGTAAAACTGGAACAGAGGAGGAAGTGGGATTTTGAGGAGTCTATGTTATCAGAGGCGAAAGAGCATTTAATTGGTGTCATAACTTTATCCAGTGAAAGGCGAGCGGCGAGACAATAACTGAACTCGGGATCTGTTTGGATGGTTTTCCCTCGATTCCAGCTTTCAGAGCTTCTTCTTCATCTGAAGCCCACTTCTGCTTCAGAGCTCCCATTGAAACCCTAACCCTACTTTTCTAACCCTCTTGGGAGCATTTGTCTGATCTTATTTTGTAAAATGTTGTTAACACCTGTATTTTCTTTTCTTTTTAATGATCGCATGGGAATCTTATTGCCAGCAGATATCCCCACTGATATCCTCATTCGGTTGCCAACAAAAAACGCCCTTCAATGCAGGTCTATATCTAAACCTTGGTGCTTTATAGTAGATGACTCTTGTTTTGCCAAGATGCATCTTAGCCATACTATTGAAATCAAAACACAGGCTTGCTCTAGTTTCATCCTATTTGCTAGAGAAGATTGGTAAAAAGCTTATTTTGTACAAGATAATGATGAGTTAAGTCTTGTTATCTCGGGGACTCCCAAGGTGGATCTCATGGCCTAGTTAAAAGCTAAACGTGAAGGTATCTGTCATGGTCTCCTTCTATTGATCAATTACGATAATTCAAGGACCGTATATAATCCAGTGACGGGAATTCATGTACAGCTGCCAGATGGTAGTTGGATTAGGGAGGCCCGATTTTTTACGGGTTGGGTTTTTGTGTGTCCACTCTATTAAAGATAATGCCAAGTCATGATCTTGCTGAAGAAGATAATCTCTACTGGACTTAAACTTCTCCAAGTATCTCTCCTAAAAGATTTATTATTCTCTAGTCAAGTCAAAGAGCTTAATGATTCTTCTCCACATATCAGCTTCAATATTGTAATTCAGTTATAATATTTCTATATATATAGCTGTATGTGTACGTGAGATAAAATAAGAAAGAAAACTTAGTTTTCAAATATCTTCAGAGTTGCTCAAACTCTTTTATGGTAGAAGAGCTAGGTTACCTACCTTCTTCTTCCCAAATGGCCAACAACAATGTTCTCTTCCAATCCTCTTACTCACTACCATCTGCCACAACATGGTTTCCATCAACTCTCCTCAACCAAAGACACACTTGACAACTCTCTTGAAGAGTCAAAAGCTTTTTGGCTTTGTTGATGGTTCGAATCCCGCTCCTCCAAAAACCATCAAAAATGCAAAGAATGAAGAAGTGAACACTGATTACACTCAGTGGTAACTTACATAACAATTTGTTCTTCATATGATTTACTCTACATTGTCAAGGAAGTCATGGGGCAAGTTATGGGTCTCAATCTCTCCCACAATGTTTGGGCTTTTCTAGGTGATACCTTTTCGCCGAGGTCGAAAACAAATGAGATCTAACTGCGTGATGAACTCCAGAATCTTCGACGGGGTTCCTCGCCGGCTTCTGATCACATTCGGAAGTATAAAGGAAAACTTGATGCTCTTGCCGCAATCGGACATCATGTTCCTGAGGATGACAAGGTACATTGGTTGCTACGTGGTCTTGGTCCAGACTATCAAATTTTTGCCACTACAGTGACGGTAAATAATGCGCTACTTTCATTTCGTGAAATTGTTCCAGCTATTTTAGCTCATGAACATCTATTGAACACTGTCTATAATGTTCAAACATCTTCACCTGCTAATTCTACCGCTTTCACTGCTCAAAGAGGTGGAGGCCGAAGTGGTGGACATAATTATCGAGGTGCTCAGTCTAGACGATCTAACTACACTCGATATGTCAACAAAAACAACAACGAGAACCAGCGTCGTACCCCTCATATCAACAAAGAACATCGTCTCAATGTGGGGGGTTTCTAATAATCTAAACCGCTCCTCAAGTGGTTCGGATCGATTCACTGCACGCGTAATATGTCAAATATGTGGAATTGGTGGGCACACAGCTCGTCAATGTTATCAAAGGTACAATCATGTATCAGTCCGAAAACATGCCTGAAGCTCTTAATACCCTTGCTATCCATGATCCAGCAGACCCTGAATGGTACCCCGACGACAGTGGTGGTTCCGCTCATATAACCAACAATGCAGGTAACTTTTCTAAATTAGTCCCTTATCATGGAAGTGATCGAGTCCTAGTCGGAAATGGTTCTCCCCTTAAAATTACGCATTCTGGTGACATCCTATATCCACATCTTTTGGTAATTTTAAACTAAATCATGCTCTTCTTGTTCCTCAAATCCAAAAGAATTTATTATCTGTTAGTAAGTTTACTACTGATAATGATTGCTTATTTGAATTCACTTTGGTTTTCTTATCAAGGACTGGAGAACCAGAAAGTGATGGGGAAGGGCAGTAGGCGTCATGGTCTCTACACCTCGATCGTGATCATCAAGCTCTTCTTGCTACCAGTTCAAGTTCAGTAAATGCAACTCAAGATCAATGGTACCTTCGCCTAGGACACGCATCCCCGAAGATCGTAGATTCACTTTGTCGTTCTGGTTTTATTTCTTTAAATAAATCAAGCCATTCTTCGAATGGTCACGTTGGTGTTGGTTGTCAAATGGGAAAGAGCCATCGACTCCCATTTCCTACAAACTCAAAGCGTTGTAATAAGCCGTTTGATCTTGTTCATGTGGATCTTTGGGGCCATCTCCTGTTAGTTCCATTTCATGTTTTAAATACTACGCAATATTCGTTGATGATCATACCCGGTTTACATGGTTCTTTCCGTTAAAGAAGAAATCTGGTTTTTTCTCTACATTTGTCACTTTCAAAAATATGTCAAGACTCAGTTGACGTAAATATAAAATTCTTCAAAGTGATGGTGGTGGTGAATTCACAAAATGAATTTTTAGATCATTTGAGTTTTTCGGGTTATTGTTCGTCAAATTTCATGCCGCATACACAAGCACAATGGGCGTGTGTCGAGCGTAAACATAGGCACGTCACCGAAACCGAGTTAATACTTCTCTCCGATAGTCATGCTCCTGCACACTTATGGGTCGAAGCATTCTCAACGGCAGTCTACCTGATCAACAGATTGCCTACTGCCACTCTCCAACACCATTCACCGTATTCCCTCCTCTATGGTAAGACTCCTAACTACTCTTCTCTTCGAATTTCGGTTGTCTTTGTTTTCCATACTTGAAAGATTATGCGCCTAACAAACTCTCCCCGAAGAGCTATCCATGCATTTTTCTTAGTTACAACACTATTCATAAAGGGTATCGCTGTCTTCGTCGGTCTACTAGTCGTGTGAACATTTCAAGACATGTATCTTTGATGAGTCTGTCTTTCCGTTTACTAATCAGCCTATGTCCACCTCCTCTATGATTGATCTTGGTATTTTCTGTGATACTAGAGAAGATTTCAAAGGACCACCTTCATCACTTCCATCGGAGGCATCCAAATATCACAAAAACATTACCATGATGATAATGAGTGTCATGGGGCAGTTCCTTTTAACATAAGATCCTCAACTCCAAAAATTTGGTGGGTGATTCAAATATCACAAATCTCCTTCATCCATGTGACAATTCACCTACACCACCTCAAATATTAGATGTCCCTTCATCCATTGAGGAACAACACCAAGCCGTGTCACCTGACAATGCTCTACCGTCCAACACGAGTCAACAATTACCACCTCTAATTTCTTCAACAGGGACTGTGAATGTCCATTCATGGTTAGTCGAGCAAAAACTAAGCTATACTCCAATTCTGCGGCGTTATTATCCACTAAACACCCAATACTACTGCGAAAATTTTCCGCATTGTCTACCTATTTCTCAAAAGTCGATAATATCAAAGAACCAAAGGGTTACAAATCAGCTGCAAAACATGAACATTGGAATGATGCAATAGATTCTGAAATGAAGGCATTGCACAAAAATAATACATGGAGTCTAGTGCCACGAAAACCCAACATGAACGTGATTGGTAGCAAATGGGTTTTCAAGACAAAGCTGAGCTCTGACGGCTCTATAGATCGATTTAAAGCGCGCTTGGTGGCAAAAGGGTACTCACAAGGGGAAGGCGTAGACTTTGGCGAAACATTTAGTCCGGTAGTTAAATAGCTACTATTCGACTCGTCCTATCTATTGCAACTGTTCGATCATGGCCATTGCATCAACTCGATGTCAATAACGCTTTTCTTCATGGATCTCTTCAAGAAACCGTGTACATGGAACAACCACCTGGATACTCGAACCCTCGATGTCCTCAATATGTTTGTCGTCTTCACAAGGCAATCTGGACTTAAACAAGCTCCTAGAGCTTGGTTTGAGCGCTTTAGCAACTATTTATTGCATTCTAGTTTTGCTGCAGTAAAGCGGACTCGTCCCTATTCATATTTAGTTCCGGATGAGACATTCTGCTACTACTAGTCTATATCGATGACATTGTTTTAACAAGATTTTCTTGGTATCGAGATCCATCCTACTCATGATGGAATTCTTCTTAGTCAGACAAAGTATGCAATGGATTTACTTTAGCGGGCTGATTTAGTTGATTGCAAACCATCACAACACCTATGGTGGTTTCTGGGAAACTTGCTGCTGATGGACCAATTTTTGGTGACCCTACACTTTACAGAAGTCTTGTTGGAGCTCTCCAATACCTTACACTAACACGGCCAGACCTTGCATTCGCGGTGTGAACTCAGTTTGTCAATACATGCATCGACCGAAGATCTCACATTTTCAAGCCGTAAAGCGAATTCTTCGCTATGTAAAATATACAATTCATCATGGCATGAGATTCTTATCTCGTAGTTCCTTGGATATTGCTGCTTATTTGGATGCAGACTGGGCTGGTTGCCCGGATACTAGACGTTCTACTACTGGTTTTGTCATATTCTTTAGTCGCAACATTATATCTTGGAGCGCAAAGAAGCAACCGCTGTTTCCCGTTCAAGCTCAGAATCAGAATATCGAGCCTTGGCATCCCCAGCTGCAGAGGTTACTTGGCTAACATTTTACTTCGAGATATTGGAGTCTTTCTACCTCGTCGTCCAATTTTATATTGTGACAACCTTAGCGTCGTACATATGAGTTCTAATCCCATACTTCACGGCCGCGCAAAACACATTGAACTGGACTACCATTTTGTTTCGTGAAAAAGTAGTTGCCGTGTTATTCATGTTCCAATTGATCGCCAACTAGCAGATATTTTCACCAAAAGCCTACCTCGGAAAGTTGTAACATCCATATTGCCCAAGTTGAATCTCTGTGATACCCGAGATTAACTTGAAGGGGGATATTAAAGATAATGCCAAGTCATGGCTTGCTGAAGAAGATAATCTCTACTGACTTAAGCTTCTCCAAGTATCTTCCTAGAGAAGTTATTCTCTAGTCAAAGAGGTTAATGATTCTTCTCCACAATATCAGCTTCAATCTTGTAATTCAGTTATAATATTTCTATATATAGCTGTATCTGTACTGAGATAAAATTAGAAAGAAAACTTAGTTTCAGAAATCTTCAGAGTTGCTCAAACTCTTTTACACTCAAGAATTTAAGGTGTTAAAAAAAGTTCTACAAAGATTGGTACTGGATAACCTGTTCCGAATCGGTCCAGATTTCCAGCCTTTCCATTACCTCTATTCGTCGATTCCTGTGGCAATAAATAAGTTCCTCTGTATATTGGTAGTACGTACTTCCTGACTATAATGATCGCTAGAGCTAGTGGACATAAATTTGGCCTTCTTTTGGAAGATTTTCTTAGGATTTTGTTGCATCAGAGGTGGAGAAATGAAAGCTGGCCACATCAATTGGGGATGAGAACTCGTAAGATGAATTGGAGATTGAATGTCGACGCAGGTAATCAGGAACCTACAGCAACTGCAGTTTGGTGTGGAAAGATTAACAAAAAAATGGACTAGGTACCGAGTTTTTATACACATACGGAAGCTTCATACTGGTACAGTGGAAAAGAATAAAAGAAGGTTGAAGTCATTCTTTACACTGCAGCAATTAAACAGGCCGAAGCTTTGCTGCCTTGAATCAATGGCCGGTAATATGAATTGGTACTACTGTTGTTGCAATTTGCTTTCAAGGAGTAGCATCTAGTATTAGTATATGTGAGTGCCCATCGATGCTAGAGCAGCCGAGCAGGCACTGTCCATAGAATGGACTCTTTCAATCTGTCTCTCACTCTAAGAAAATCTCCAACAGTATTCAGCTAAATTATCAGAAAGTGGCGGATATCCGAACTCTCTAATAAAGCATATGATGGCCATTGTCTATAATATTTTATACATATTTCAGGAAGGAGGTACATTATCCGAGCTTTCATGCAGACATTACTATTGCCATCGCTGCATCTCAAGACCATGGTGAGGTGGATTAGAGCTAAACTCCAGTTTGTATGCCGATGGCATAGTGGCCTACTAATGTTTATTTGCATTTAAATGACACTGCTGTTCCGGCCCCGACCCCGGGGAATCCACCTATCATTACGAGAGACCTCATTGTACTTCTAGTGGTACTTAGGATAGTATCACCTTCGTGCATGAGTCTTTCTAGGAGTATCTCACAGCTCATGCGCCATTAGACCCCTCATTAAGGCGCATACAGACTTCACCAATTCTTACAAGGAAAAAAGAAAGAAGCCCTAAATTCGCTCAAGAAGAGAAAAATAGCTCATTTACTTCTTTTCAGCTTCTTCAAATGTCAAATGTCTGTCTCCTCTACCTGCAAAGAATAAAATGAAAAGGATGAGGAAAGAAGAAATGGGCATTTCCAGTTTGGAGTATCTAACCCTCAGGCTGTAACTTGACTATTTAATCCTAATTGGAGCTAAGTTGTTGTGAGTACACCCCACTATTGAGTTGTATGAGAAGAAACTATTTGCTCAGGCTAGATATTCAAGAATAATAGTGCCAGTGTGAATATGTGTCTATTGGGTCAAATCAATAATAGTTCCTTAATTTCTCATGATCATTTTACATAACAGAGAATGGAAGACTGTAGGATCAGTTAAGCTGGCATTATCCAAATTTAAAATAATTTGGGGAGGATTTGAAAAGAATGGATGACTCTAAGCAAGAACTCAAAGGGTGATGAGGAAATCATACAAAATTGTAAGCATAATCCTCGTTCTCTTTGTCATATCCCTCCTCATCTTTTTTCTTCTTCTCAACATCAGCAAGTGTTGCCTTCAATGCCTGCAAGTAATATAACAAATATTGTAAGGAAAAAGAATGAAAACAATAAATAACATCGAAAATATGTTTTGGAGATCAAGTCTAACATACATCATTATGCTTTCCCCAAGTTTCGGCAGCGATCTTTAATGCATATTCATGGTCATCACACGTTAAAATGTTCTCAAACAAAGTCCTGGATTTCCTCAACCCAACTCAATAATAATGTACTTCAAATTGGGGAAAATATATAAATCTTCCAGTATGATTGAAATCTATAGTAAGTGCATTCACTTTGCCTTCGTAAGTCTGTCTTCTGATCTTGTATTTGGGGTTTCGGATGGTTGGGACAATCCATTCACCATCTCCTCGAAATCCCATTCCTCTGGCTAAAAGTATATGCAATTCTGTAAATATTTGGTTTTCAATTATATAAAGGAGCATCATCGAAGGGAAAAGGCATACCTTCTTGGCATTCGGATCGGGTATATCCTTTGGAATCTAAGTACTTCTAATCTTCCAACTCTTCCCAATCCTTCACGATGGTATCTTTCATTTGTTTAATCGGAGCCAAGTGCCAAGCGTCATATAGACTTAACACTCTACATGTATGTTTGTCGAAAAAGAATAGCATTGGGATATACAATAAATGTAATCACATGGCTACGATTCATATCGAAGTGTCATTTTTCTTCAAAAGGCCGTACAATCTTTTAAAGTGGAAAGAGTGGGTGAATACAACACTAGGTTCCTTTCCTTAACTTTCTCGGTATGAAACTTCACGAACTAACTCTCATGATCAATCTCCTCTTCGTGTTTCACTACAATTGGAACACGATAGTCTTGTTTGTTTTAGAGAAGACCCCGCCAATTGTGTAGTGAACCCATAGTATTTGTACTCAAACCACGTTCTTTGGATATAATAGAAAGAAGGTTCGCAGTTCTTGTACTATTCACATGGGTCCTGATGGCGTTATAAGCAAGACTAGTTGCAAAGATACATATGAACATTTAGAGAAGACGAGTATTTTGGCCAATACAGAACCGGAGTCTTTGGGTTTGCATGTGACAGTGTTAAAGATGTGTGCATATGTTGAAAGGATGTTGGGAAATGGTTTAATCCTGGATGCTATGGCAGTTGAAATCTGTGACGAACTATGTAGAGCCTTCGGTAAAACCATGGCTTCCTTCTTCAAGTAGCATCTATTTCTTCTTTAAATATAAAATTATTAGATTTATTTCAAACAAATTCTTAGATAATACGTATAAACAGTGTTTGGCCAAAGTAATACGTAGTGTTTTATGTTAATAAAAGTGGCATCGCAAGAAGTTTTAGAAAAACAATACACCTCTATTGCGACGATGTGCAATAGCATCCGTTATATGT